>JAOWBW010000019.1:411434-467719 GCA_026119855.1 Campanula takesimana
TTCCACAGCAGAAAGTGCCTTGGAGACATTACACTACGGGTTTCTGAAGTTTTGCCCTCTTCCCTTACCAAAACAGCGGCCACTGCATGATCTGTTGCGGCCAAGAAGACGTATAGAGTTCCTCCCCAAACACCGGCTGCTCAATAGCGGCGGCTTTCCCAGGTAAACTTTTTATTTGCTCGAAAGCGATCTGGCAGTCCTCGTTCCACTCGAAGCCCTTCTCTCCTCCTCCTTTTAAGGTTTTGAAGAAAGGCAGGCACTTTTCGGCTGACTTAGCAATGAATCTTCCCAAAGCCGTAATGCGGCCATTAAGCTTCTGCACCTCCTTAACGCATCTGGGGGGCTGCGTGTTTATCAACGCCGTGATTTTCTCGGGGTTTGCTTCGATCCCTCTTTGGTTTACCATGACCCCAAAAATTTTCCTGCCTTTACTCCGAAAGCGCACTTGAAGGGATTGAGCTTCATGTTATTTTCCCGGAGGTTGGTGAAGGTTTCTGCCATATCAATGTCGTGAGAGGTCTCCTTGGTCTTGATAACCATATCGTCGATGTAAGCCTCCAGGTTCCGGCCTAATTGATCATCAAAGACGATTCCTACCATCCTTTGATACGTGCCGCTTGCGTTCTTGAGGCCGAACGGCATGTTGTTAAATGTGTAGGTTTTGCCCGCGGCATAGAAAGCGCACGAAGGGACGTCATCCTCCTTCATTTTGATCTGATGGTAGCCCGAGTACGCATCTATGAAGCTTAACACCCTATGCCCGGCGATAGAGTCTACTAATTGATCGATCCGGGGAAGAGGTGTAACAATCCTTAGGGCAGGCCTTGTTCAAATCGGTGAAATCCACGCATCCTCCACTTTCCATTTGCTTTGGTTACCATGACGACGTTGGCCAACCATCTCGGATATTTGATCGGGCTTATGATTCCTGCCTTCAGTAGCTTATCCACCTCGATTTTGATCGCCGCTTTCTTCTCCGGCGAAAAGTATCTTTCTTTCTGGAGGACCCGGGTAATGTGGGATCGACGTTCAGTTCATGCTCGATGACCTCTCTACTTAACCCTTCATATCTTCGACAGTCCAGGCAAAAATGTCCGCGCTTTTTCGCAGCAGCTCGATCAGAATCTTCCTTTCTTCTGCGGGGATTTCCAGCCCTACCTTGACCGTTTGTTCGGGGTAAGCGGGGTTTATGACTACATCCTCCAGAGCATCGTTGGGGCGGATGTCCCTTATTTCCCTGTCGTGCAGCGAATCGATCACGATGTCTATCTGCTCGGTCTTTGCGGCAATACGACGGACTCTCCTACTCCGTTTAAATTCAGCCCGTGTTGAATGGAACGACAAAGTTCCAATCATGGCCGCCTCCTCGGTCCTGTCGCTGTTGGTTTTGACCTTCTTTGCCTCCCTCGGGCTTACCAATCTTGCCTCCATCGCGCTCTCCCTTCTTTTCTTCTCTATTATTTTGAGAAAAAGCTCGGGCTTGTTCTCGATGCACGCTATCCCTGCGGGGTGCTGAACTTGATCTTCTGGTGAGGGATTGACGCAACGATTCCTAAGGCAGCCTGAGCGGTCACTCCAAGATTGCGTTGTACTGGGACTTCAGATCGATCACCATGAACGTGACACGGGCTGTTTTTTTCGAACGGCCTCTCTCCAATGGTCACTTCGAAGTCAATGGTCCCTTTTGCGTAGACCGTATGATTCGTGAACCCTTCCAACAAGCCCGCATATGGGGTTAAGTGCGCCTCGGACATCCCCATTTCTTCTAAACAATGGAAGTAGAGTATGTCCCGTGAAGCCCCGGTATCAATGAGGACCCTCCCAATATCCGCTCTACCAATAGCCATCTTGATTGTCAATGGCTGTGTTGAATGGAAGAGTGTGGAGGCCAGCTCGCTCCTCCTGAACCCGATCATTTCCTCTTGCTCGGGTGGGTAGGCTGGTATCAGGAACACCTTTTCCAATTTCTTGATCTGAATGGAAAGCTGGGTGTTGCTCGGGGCTTCTTCCCCGATATACAGGATGTCATAGCGTTTTTCCCCGTCGGCATCGTTATCCCTAACATACTGGACATGTCCCCGTGGGGCCCCTCCTTTATTGCTGGGTCCCTCGATCCACTTTTTCAATTCTCCGGCCTCGACTTTCTGTTGTATTATCTTCTTCATCTGAAAACACTCATCCGTGTTATGCCCATGGCTCTCGTGGTAGCCGCACCACTTCTTCTTGTTCGCCTCATAAGGCTTTCTTTCTAGGGGTGGGGGAGGAGGCAGGGCTTCTGCCCGCAGAATCTCCGTCCTTGGGACTATCAAAGGAGTGAAGGTGCTGTCATTTCTTTTGAAATTGGTCGTGCCCCTCGGTCTTCCTCTATTTCGGCCGCCACTGCCCCCCGAATAGCCAGCGTGGTACCTTGAGTCATGAGCGGGCTCGAGCCTATCCCTAATACTCCTGCGGGCATCTTCCATGAACGAGGGCTCAACTCCGGCCATGGCAATGGCTCGATTGTACATTTCCTCCGTTCCCTCGGGCTTTCGACAAGCGAACTCTTGCCTCAAGGTATAGGATGTCAATCCTCCCAAGAAGCACAGCTCGATGTCATTTCTCGTTAGGTCCACGATTTGTTCGGTCATTTTTCTAAACCGAGTAATGTATGCTTTTGTACTTTCTCCGGGATATTGCTTCACACCGCATAGATCCGATTTCGGTCTTGCGACCTCCCCAGCGCCCGCGAACGAATTCAGGAACGACGTCCGTAACTGCTCGTAGCTGCAAATGGAGCGGGGCTTATGGGCCAACAACCATCCCAGCGCCTTCCCCTTGAAGGTGGATGCTAGAGCCTTGCACTTTACGGCCTCATCCGTTGAAAATAGAGCCATCTGCCCTTCAAACCGCCCAACATGGCTTTTGGAGTTAGACGAGCCGTCATAAGCGTCTAGCGTGGGGACCTTTCCCCGCTGGATCGGGGAATCAGCTATCCAGGAGGCAAAAGCATCTATGGGTCCAATGCATTTTGCCACACTTTGCTTAGACTCCCATAGGTCCCTGATCATCCCCTGGACCTTGTAATCAATCTCTTCCCCGGTTTTCACCCTTTTTGCCGTTCCCGCAAATTGCTCTCCGGTTCTAACAGTTGCTTTTCCCTTGTAGTGGCCTTTGGACCTTCGAGGTTGAGACTCTCCTTCTTCACTCCTTCTCCCTTCTTCTCCTTCTTCATCGTCGTCTTCCACAACGATCGTTCTTTTCTTCTTTCCTCCACCCTGCTGGCTATGCTTTTAGAACCATGAGTTTTTGATCTTTCAAGAGGGATTGCCGTGTCAGCCTCGGCATTAAATAGCTCTTCCAGGGCCAGGTTTAACTGAAGCCCTTCCGCTACTAGATCCTGTACCTTGTGTGCTTTGATGTTTCGATACGATCTCTCAGATCCGCCTCTCTTCTTGCTTTCTGAGAGGGAGTTCCCGAGCAGCCACTAGGCGCCTTGTCTCCCAATCTGGCAAAGATGGATCATTGAGGCGCTTGTTTCGATGGGCTAGCATTTGGGTTCAAGATTTCTTTCCCAGTCATTGTAAATATTTGGAATGTCGAGTGTATTTTAGAACCGTAGAAACAAAAGAATGGTTTTGTCGAGTCAGACTAGACTGGGAATTCGAAAGAACTCAGAAGATTGCACTAGGAAGATTTTCGTTTCCCGGCAATGGAACCACTGATGACACCCTAGATTTCTGGGGTCACGGAGATAGAACTCCAACTTTGCTGTCTCTTGATCCTGATCACAACACAAACAAGAACACCGTTAAGACCAAGGCCGGGTTGGAATCCGGCTTAGGCCCTCGGGTGTGAGAGTAAGATCTCTGAGGAAAACCTAGGAAGAAGGTTCAATGAAGACCTTGTGTGTGTGAATAGGATAGAGCACGTACCTCTCTCATGGGACGAAAAGGGGTATATATATGACCAAGGGAAAGAAACCTGCACAAGGTACTAACCACCCTGGTACTGGGGGGACACGTGGCGAGTCCCCAGTGGATCGGTCAGGAGAGTGGCTGGGAAGGTGGCGTGTCTGTCAGGGAAGCATGGTTCCATCACCAACCGTTATGGTGTGTCAGGTACGGTTAGGTGACGCCTCGCGTACGTTTGTGCCAGCTGGGCACTACGGGCTCCTCAGGATGACGGGAGGCAGAGTCAACTCGGGCATATTCATCAGGAGATAAATCCTCTCGGGCTTACTAGCCCGCGTTCCTTGTCGGTTAGGCCTCCAGAGTTCAGGTCCGGTTCGGGCGCGTTAGATCGCATTGATTCTAGACCGGCGAGCATCCGGCCCAGAAGGCTCGGTCTCATCAATGGCCTTTTACTTGCATACAATTTTTTTTAAAAAATAATCTTGAAGCAATTTATTTTTATGTGGTTTTAGATAGGCAGATGATTATGAGGATTCTGTATCAGTTTGTTTATCACCAGTCCAAATAATGTGAAAGCTTGTTATTTGTTTAGCTAGTTTTTCTTTCATCATCTCTTTTTGGTACATTTATTTTTTTGAACAAGGTTGCTCTCGAAAAATTCTTAGAAATTCGGATAGAGGGAAAACGCCCTTTCTTATGTTGAAAAAAAAAATGATTTCTTAAGAAGAAATGTCATTTCTCTAGAGTTTTTAAGAAAAACAAAGAAAAGGGAGGGAGGGAATAAGAGGAAATTTAATATCTTCCTGACGTGCTCTCTCGAGTTATGAAGGAAATAGAAGAAACACCCAATTTTTCCTCCTCGTGCACCAAAGTTTGGGATGAAATGAGAGGTAATAAAATAAAATAAAAAATTTTTGTTTTAGATTTCTTCATTTTCGTTCTTCCCAATTCTTCCCTGATTTGGGAAGATGGCCCGCTCCATGGTCTTCAAGGGAGGGGAGGGAGGAATTTAATATCTTTTTGACGTGCTTCCAAGTTAGGAAGAAAAGAGAAAGAAACACCCAACTTTTCCTCTTCATACTCCAGAGTTTGATAGTCTTCAAGGGAGGGGAGGGAGCAGTGGCGAAGTCAGGATTTTCCGAAAAGAAGGTCAAGGTTGATTGGGGATAAGTATTATTGTTGATGTTTACAAATTTAGTATACAAGGGGGTCGAATAGTGCAATTTTTTCTCAAATTTAAGGGGGTCAAAATGAATAAATTCATCATTTTTTTGTAGTAAATGTCATTTTCTAAAATTTTGAAGGTACTAAAATTGACACATTTCAAAATTCAAGGGGGTCGAATGACCCTCTTCCCTTTGCCCTAGCCTCGCCACTGGGAGGGAGGAATTTAATATCTTTTTGACGTGCTTCCAAGTTAGGAAGAAAAGAGAAATAAACACCTAACTTTTCCTCCTCATACTCCAGAGTTTGGGATGAAATGAGAGGAAATAAAAAAAAAGTATTACATCTGGACTTCTTCCCTTTCGTTACTCCCATTTTTTCCTAATTTTAGGAAAAAAAAATTTCGTACGTAAGGAAAATATTTAGGAAACTTTATAAAGAGAGGAAATGACAAAATTTCCTTTCTTCACTCATAGTGAATTTCTTTTAATTTTTTTCCCTTCTCACTTCTTTTCAATCAATCCTTATTAGCCTCGGAGGAGCGGATGTATTTAAAATTATTAACTTCGCATTTATCAAGCATGCACACTTCTGATCTAAAGTACTAGCCCATTGATGCATAGAATTAATTTTTTTAAAACAAACAAAAATTGAAAATGAGGTATCGTGTTAGGATGGTGGGAGTATTTATATTAGCCACATGACTTTTTAGTCAATAATACAAGTGAACATTGACTAAAAGTTAATATCAATTTAATCATTTTAATAAAATTTTAAAAATTGTTATTAATAAATTATTTGGTTTGCCTAAAAAATTAAAAATTGAACCTAACTAATATGAAGGAGAAATCAGGTAGTTGGATGGAGGAATCAGGTAGTTGGAAGTGAAAACATTCCAGCCGTATCTCACACGGCAAAGGGGTAAATTAGTCTAGAGTTGTTATTTTAGATTATTCAGTTACCTTTTTATAGTAATTTGGTTTCCTACTTTAGGCTGTGTAGGCTGTGTATAGTTGGAATTACATAGATTAGTATCATATCATGGATTGAGCATATCTCTTCCTATAATTAGCACATGTATGTAAAGTGTATATATGAAAAACCTAACAGACCTCAATAACGTTAAGTTGGGTCTCTCAAATTCTTGTGTCTGCCGTCTTCTTCTCTTTTCTTCTTTTTTCTTCTCTCTTTACAGGTGGTGTCTTTTGTCGTTTATGGTATCAGAGCTGGTTCGTAGCCATGGGTGAAGAATCAGTTATCTAGAGCAAGTCTCATACCGACGCCAACAAAGAAGAAGGATCGGGTTCTGCCACCACCAAACCCGCCCTTCCCACCATGTTTAATGTACAATCATACATGGGACATAGCCGACTACCCAATGAAAATTATCCCAATTGGAGTTCCCTCTTTCTGTCTATGCTTGAAATCCATAGCCTCACACATATACTCACATGACACAAACCCACCCACCCGCTACCTTGATGCGGCCTCTAAAGTCCCCAATCCTGAATTTTCTCACTTTTCTCATGCATCAAGATTTGTTCTTGGATGGATTAAAGCCACAGTAACGTCTGAAGTTCTCCCTCATATTAACCCTTGCCAAACCGCACCTGAAGCTTGGACTCTCCTCGCAAATGAATTTGGAGTCACTTCCGCCATCCACATTCAAAAGCTTCAAGAGGAATTGCATGACCTCTCCTTATCCCCGGGCATGACTATCCAAGATTATGTTCTCCGAGCCAAAACCATCTCTCATTCTCTCGCTGTAGCCGGTGAGGTCGTTTCTACTCAAACTCTTTGCAGCCGTATCTTGGGTGGCTTGGGCCACCAGTACAAAGAATTCATCACCACCCAAAACTCAAAAGGCCACACCACCATTGACGACCTCAAAGACTTACTTCTCCAAGAGGAAGCTCTCCAAAAGAAATTTTCAAACCAATCCCAATCCACTCTCACTGCTCTCTCTGCAACTAAAAACTCCGATACAACCAAAAACACTTCTGCAGCCTCATCTTCCAGCAACAATTCGGGTGGCAGTCGTCCAGGTGGGGTCGTATTTTTTCAGAATTATAACCCTAGGGGGGTCGGTCTCGTTGGAATGGTCGAGGTAATAACAGTGGTAATAGAAACAAGAATTCTGGATGTGGTATACTCCCTCTTCCCCCTAAGTTTCAGCCCCATGCTCTCACCCCTATGGGTCGATCTGGTGGCCCCCACAATAACCAACCCGTGCCCTATGTCCCTCCTAACCCCTTCTCCAGCCCGGATCCCAACATGGTTGAATGTCAGATTTGCAAAAAGAAAGGTCATGCTGCAGATGTATGTTACCAACGTGGCAACTTTGCCTATACGGCACAGTACTATCCCGCGCCTCCATCTCCTCAAAGCACTCCACAGAGTAGTTCTTCTCCGATGGCTCCAATATCTTTCGTTCTTGACTCCGGAGCAACGAACCACATGACATCCAACCAGGATGTCTTGCAAAATCCCTCTTCTTACTCAGGTACTGATTCCATCATCGTTGCTAATGGCTCGCAGTTACCGATTTCTAGTATTGGCTCTTCTTGTTTTTCGACATCTAATCACACTTTTAAGTTAAATAATGTGCTTCATGTCCCTAAACTTAGTCGGTCTCTACTCTCAATTCGTCGTTTCTGTTTGGATAACAACTGTTATTTTGAACTAACTGCCTTTGGTTTTTGTGTGAAGGACAACCGTACCAAGAAGATTATTCTTTCTGGCAGTAATGCGAGCGACCTTTACACAATCTCTTTTGTTCCTACCTCTCGCATTAATTCTATGGCCCTCCTTGGAGAACGTGCATCTTCATCCGTTTGGCATGCTCGTCTTGGACATCCGTCAGCTCAAGTTTTTCAGTCCGTAGTTAAAAGTTCGGATTCCGATTAGCGGTCCGATTAGAAATAAAGAGATTTGTCATGTTTGCCCTTTAGGCAAGTCTTGTAATCTCCCCTTTCAGACTCGTAGTTTTAATTCTCTCCAACCTTTAGATCTTTTGCATTTGTATGTTTGGGGGCCTTCCCCTATTATTTCAAATTCTGGTTTTCGTTTCTATCTCTCTATTGTTGATGATTACTCTCGATATGTGTGGTTGTTTCCTTTGTTTCGAAAATCTGATGTCTTTTCTGTGTTCTCTGACTTTAAGAATCAAATTGAAAATCAATTGACTCGAAAAATCTCAGCTATACACACTATCAAAACAATTCAAACGGATGGTGTGGGTGAGTTTGTTAACCGTATCTTTGCTACTTTTCTTCTTAAGCGTGGTATCCGTCATCAAACGAGTTGCCCATATACACCCCAACAGAATGGTACAGTCGAGAGAAAACATCGTCACATTGTTAATATTGGTCTTTGCCTTTTTGGTCAATCTAAGGTACCTCACAAATTTTGGCTTGAGGCGTTTTCCACTGCTGTTTATCTGATTAATCGTCTGCCCATGCGACAACTTGGCTATATTTCTCCCCATCAAAAACTTTTGAAACGGACTCCGTATTACAAGTTTTTGAAGACTTTTGGGTGCACATGTTTTCCCAATCTTGTCCCCTACAATAGCCATAAGCTCATGTTAAAATCCACCCCTTGTGTCTTTTGGGGTACGATCTTATGCGAAAAGGCTATCGATGTTTTGACCCAATCTCAGGCCGATTATATGTTTCTCGTCATGTCGTTTTTAATGAATCACACTTCTATTATGTATCAAAGAATTTTTCTACAGCGTCCTCATCTACTTCGGACACCACTTCTCCGGTTCAATCGACTCCAAGGTTGCTGCCCTCTGTCATTCCTGCACCTCCGCCACTTGCACCTGTAATGGCCGAGACATCAGCCCAACCAACGGCCCACAACCCTGGCCCGTCTTTGCCACCTGATCCGCTCGGAGAGATTCAGCCCATTACTAGTTCTAGGCTGCCCATCACTCCTAGCCCATCTCATGTTTCTCAGGAATCACCGGCCCGTCTCTCAGCTACTTCACTACTGGGCTCTCCTGGGACTTCTCGTTATGGGCCGCTTGCCTCTTCTCAGCCCACTTCATTTGCAAGCCCTTCATCACAAGACTCTTAGCCCGCATCTATGGCTCCACTGTCTCCTGAACAGTCTGCATCTCAACATTCTAGCCTGCCTGCTACTATTGACCCACCTGGTCTTCCTAGCACTCATCCTATGACTACAAGATCAAAAGCAGGTATCTTTCGTCCGAAGCATATTTTTGGTCTCTCTGCAACCAAAGTTGATTCTGTATTCTTTGAGCCGCGTACCTTCAAACAAGCTGCTCCTCTTCCACACTGGCAAGATGCCATGACCGAAGAAATCCGTGCTCTCGAGAAAAATAGTACTTGGTCTCTAGTTCCTCCGCCCTCGTCTCATCATAATATTGTCGGTAGCAAATGGGTTTACAAAATCAAGCATAAAGCCGATGGTTCACTTGAGCGTTACAAAGCTCGGCTCGTGGCTCAAGGGTACACTCAACAAGAAGGTCTCAACAAGAAGGTGTTGGCTACGATGAGACGTTCAGTCCGGTCATCAAACCACCCACAATCCGGACAGTTCTTGCTCTTGCTATCTCCCGTTCCTGTCCTATTGAACAACTGGATGTTCGAAATGCCTTCCTGAATGGCATTCTCACAAAGAAGTTTATATGGCTCAACCGCCCGGCTTTGTTGATCAATCGCGTCCCAATCATGTTTGTCGTCTCCATCGTTCCCTCTATGGTCCCAAACAGTCCCCTCGCGCATGGTTTCAACGGTTACACACTTTTCTGGTGTCTATTGGTTTTTTAACAGGCGATCGGACACCTCTCTCTTTGTCCTCCACCTCAATAGTACCGTCGTGGCTATCCTCGTATACGTGGACGACATAATTGTTACAGGTTCCAACTATCTCGTGGTCTCGGAAGTTCTTGACTCCATCTGTTTGGCTTTTGAGAGTCGTCGACTGGGTCCCTTGAGTTTCTTTCTCGGCATTGAGGCCTTTCGGTCCCCCACTTCTCTCTCTCTCTCTCAATCAGACTAGGTATGCTTCCGATTTACTCCAGAAGTTTAATATGGAACTTGCCAAGCCGGCTTCTACACCTTTGTCTTCGGGTACACGTCTTTCTGCTCACGAGGGTGACATTCTCGATGACGCTGCTACATATCGCAGCATGGTTGGCGGCCTTCAGTACTTAACTCTCACTCGCCCAGACTTGTCCTTTGTAGTTAACCAAGTTTTTCAGTTCATGCATTCACCACGGACAACACATCTCAAAGCTGTCAAAAGAATCCTCCGCTTTATCAAAGGAACTCTCACTCTCGGTCTTACATTCCAGTCCTCCTCCGAAGTTCACTTGTTGCCTTCTCCGATGCGGACTGGGCAGGCGCTCCAGATGACTGATGCTCCACAACGGGTGCCTGTGTGTTTATTGGACCAAACTTGGTCGCGTGGACTGCCAAGAAACAGAGTACTGTCGCTCGCTGGAGCACGGAGGCCGAGTATCGTGCCCTTGCTGCCACTGCAGCTGAACTTAAGTGGTTCTCCTTCTTATATCGAGAACTCGATATCCCTTTACATCCCCCGAGACTCTTACGTGATAATATCTCCGCTCTCCATATGTCCCGCAACCCGGTATTTCATGCCCGTACACGTCACATCGAAATTGATTTACATTTTGTTCGGGAACTTCAACAACGCGGTTTCCTACAGTTACACTTCATTTCATCCTCCGACCAACTTGCGGATATTTTCACTAAAAGTCTCGCCTCTACTCGCTTCCGTCATCTCTCCGACAAGCTGCATCTTCGTCTACTGCGTTTTGCTTGGGGGGGGGTGAAAACATTCCAGCCGTATCTCACACGGTAAAGGGGTAAATTAGTCTAGTGTTGTTATTTTAGATTATTCAGTTACCTTTTTATAGTAATTTGGTTTCCTACTTTAGGCTGTGTATAGTTGGAATTACATAGATTAGTATCATATCATGGATTGAGCATATCTCTTCCTATAATTATCACATGTATGTAAAGTGTATATATGAAAAATCTAACAGACCTCAATAACGTTAAGTTGGGTCTCTCAAATTCTTGTGTCTGCCGTCTTCTTCTCTTTTCTTCTTTCTTCTTCTCTCTTTACAGGTGGTGTCTTTTGTCGTTTAGGAAGGAAGAAAATTGTTGGGCATTAATAGGATTTCGAACCGCTCTACCGATCGGTTAAACCCAATAGTGGAGATTAGAGCCACCTCTTTTTTTTGTTCGACGGATGAGATGTGTTCGAGCTCGGTAGGACTGTTGGTCCTAGAGACACAACAAGGGTATGAAAAGAGGCTAGAGGGGGGGGTGAATAGCCTATTAAAAATTTCAATCCTTTTTCAAAATCAACCTTATGCTTATACTTGAATTTTGCGGTAGATGAAAGCCACGCGGTCAAGTATAAAATGCACAGCGGAAGTTTTCGTTGAAACAAGTTTAGAGTTGTTTTTGATAAGTTCAATGCGGTAGGCAGTGATGCGGTAGATAGTTTGCGGTAGGTTGAGATTGAAAACTTTGTGTCTTAGAGATTTTTGGCAAATGATAAGTTAGTCAGATTTTAGCTAAGGCAATGAGGTAGACAAACAAACACAATTCACAATTGTTCTTAAATCTGAAAGATCAAACACTAAAAGACAAACGAGATTAATATGAACAATAATAACAAGATGAACAAGACTTAAAGTAAATTTGCAGAAATGAAAAGTGCAGTAAGTAAATGACACAATGATTTGGAAATGTTCGATCTGTTAAAAGATCTACGTCCTTTACCAAGATGGTCAGTCTTGGATTTTGAATGAGGTATATATTTGATTCGATTGATTACAGATTACAGAGATGAAGTATTTGAATCAACACCTATTTCTATGAAGAACAATCCTAGACTTAGACTAGTGTATCCCTATTGAATCAATCTATGTGATTGATCAATCGGGGTGAGTGTGTGTGTAAGAATCAAGAGCTCTTTGGAATCTATATGATTTTAGAGCCTAATGAAACTTGTGTGATGACGCTTGAGATTTGATCTTGTAGGTTGCTGGAGACTTGTTTAAGACTTGAAGGTTGAGTGCTTGAAGATTCGAAGGATTCTGGAAATCTTGAGTATGATCTTCAATCACCAAGAAT
Source organism: Campanula takesimana (assembly GCA_026119855.1). Classification (NCBI taxonomy): domain Eukaryota; kingdom Viridiplantae; phylum Streptophyta; class Magnoliopsida; order Asterales; family Campanulaceae; genus Campanula; species Campanula takesimana. Next base: position 423,631 of record JAOWBW010000019.1, read on the forward strand.
TTCAACAGCAATTTCTCTCTTAGAATCTCAGCGTAAGTTTTAATGAAGAACACAAGGACTATTTATAGCCTTGAATGAGAAACTAGCCGTTGGAAATACTTGGGGTCCAAGTTGAAGGACAATGAGCTGTTGAATTCTAAATGGAGCTCAGTCTGAGTTGTCCTTTTGTTGCAGAGTCATGGTGGTCCAACTGTACTATGATGACAGTTGTATTCAAATTTGAAATTTGAATTTGCAACGTTCAAAACTAACCAAGGTAAGTACATAAGAGTGACCATGGTTAAGTTTGAACCAACTTGAGTTTTCTTCAACCAATGTTTCATGCGGTAGACATCATGCGGCAAGGTAGACATCATGAGGTAACCTTGGTCATGCGGCAGGCATAGGCTACACGGTAGACATACCACGCGGTAGGTTGGAACCATGCAACAAGTTGATATATGCGGCAAGCATAGAGCCATGCGGTAGGTTTGGGCCTTACCTCATATCTCCAGACTTAGAAAAATTGAGGGTCCTAATCTGCTAAGCCTATTCAACTATAAAGTGGACTATTCTAAATGAAGTACAAGTACTTCTTACAATATATCCTAAAGTCCACAAAGAGTAAAATAAGGTTATGGGATCAATTAAATTAAGGTAATAGGAGTGGTTTATAATAAGCATACCCAACAATCTCCCCCTATTTGATTGAGATCATTACCTACTATAACAAAGGCTAATTCATTGTACTTGGTAAAACCATGTTTTCAAGAATAAACATTTTATTAATATCATGTCCCAAATCAATGCACACTCTAAGCCAATGTCATAGATTTCTATCATCCTAAAAATAAAAACAAATTTACTAATCTTAGAAGATAGAAATAACAATTGAAGCATTTCAAGATATGTAAACAATAAAGGATAGAAATGCATCAACACAATCACAACATACTCCAAATAATAATCATTTAAGCATAGGAGTAAAAAGATCACAAAAGAGAAATATTGTTAAGGTTACAAACCCAAAATAAAACAGACAGAAAAGTAAAGATTGTTTTAAAACATCAACAATTTTCATGACCACATGCGGTCAGATCAAATGCGGTCAATATCGATAAGGTCTTCAATGAATTTTGCTGCAAGAGGAAAGCGGTAGGCTGGGATATTCAATCCTGGAATCATGACTGGAGCAGTGACTCCATCTTCTTCTTCCTCTTCCTCACCTCTAGATTGATTATCAGTGCGGTTAAGACGGGTCAAGGCAGTATTAACTCTGCTGGAAAGAAGATCAATTTTAGTGGATTGGTCCGTTATCCTGATGTTCTGGGCCTCAATGCGGTTTGTCTGAACTTGCATTGCACCAGTTAGAGCGTTGATCTTGGGGACAAAATTTTCTGCAACTGACAAGAGTGCGGCATTGGTATTCACAAGAACTTCATCTTTGACTGCAGTCTGTACTTTGCCTATTTCTTCCACTACTTCAAGCTTGTCACGACTCATTGATTTTGATAGTTCTGTGCTCTCTACCTCAACTCCTCTAACAATTCTGTCACTGATATACTTAGTTTGTTTTCTGAGCATTTCATTCAATGCGGTAGGAGTGAGAGAATCTGCGGTAGAGCTTAATGGTGCGGTAGAGGTGGAAGTATTACCGACTAAAGTATCCTTGATGGCCTTTGTTATGAATATACTCTCCCCCTTAATGGTCAAAACCAACTTAGAAGGAAGTGCGGCAACACCATGCTTAAGAGCGGCTTGCTTAAACCTGACCTCAATGATTTCTTCTCGAAGTGCAACCATACTAGCGACAAGATCAGAAATCTGATTTTGAGTCTCAGCCTGCATTTGAGTTAAGTGTTTAACTACAGCAAGTAGCTCAGCAATAGATGACGCGGCAGGTTCAGGTTGTGCGGTCGAGAGAGATGGTGCGGCAGCTTCAGGAATTGCGGCAGAAGGAGGGATTGATTCCGTAGCAATATGAGTAGGAGGGATCTGAACTGGTCCAACCGTGACTAAGGTATCAGCCTTGTCAAGAAAATATGCATCCTCAACATTCTCAATAAACGTAGCAGGCTTTTCAGGAATCTGCCCTTCCTCCTCAACAATCTCTTCAATATCAACAACATCAATATCAACATCAGTGACCGACCTATCACTAGCGTTAGAACTATCATGTTCTTCCTCAGAACTCTCATCAACTAACCCGTTATCAATGGGCTTGGTTGGAGGTGCGGCAACATCAGCCTCGGAGTTTTCATCATCATCCTCATTGTCAGTCTTCTCACTATCATCTGCGGCAGAATCAGCATTATCTTCAGATTTAGAGACCTCTTCCATGTCATCTGGTTGAACATCCAACATAAACTTTTCCGAAAGCTTTGGAGGAGCGGTAGTAATTTCCTCATCAGATGTAAAGATGGGGGATTGGATTTCGGGGGAAGGATTCTTGGTGACTTTAGCATTCTTGGTTAGCTTGACTGGGCTAGGAGTGTGGGATCGTTTCTTTACACTCTTCTCCCCCTAACTAGGTGCAAGCTTGACAGATGCAGAGGGTTTAGATTTTGAAGAAGGCACGGTAGGTTGAGGAACAGTGTACAATTGTTTTGGTGCGGCAGATTTTGAGGTTTTGATTTTTGGAGGTGAAAGGGAAAGCTTAGAGGATGCGGTAAGAGAGGATTTGGAAGGTTTGGTTTGGGGATGAGGTTCAGGTGATGGAGAGGGAGACATAGGAGGTGCGGTAGGACTTCGAAATTTTAGGTGCGGCAGGACGGGCAGTTGGGGTTGGTCTAGAAGGTGCGGCAAGGGCAATCTTGATGCCTTGGGAAACTGGTTTTGACTTCCTTACCAGTTCCCCAACCTTCTCTTTGCCTTTGACAGAAGTTGGAGGAGATGGAAGTTCAACATCCTTACCCTTTGCACGGGCTTTCATTGCGGCGGCCTATTTGCGGTTCTGCTCGAATGCGGCAGCCTCCTCATCACTGACCATTCTATCACCAAGGTTGGCTTGACCTCGTTTAGAGTACTTGGGAGGGATGTACTCTTCAATTGGATCTTGAAGAAGATAAGAGCGATACATTTTATCCCCAAAGTTACCTCGATAGTTGGTCTTCATAGACTTACGGCAGAAGTCTTTTGAGGTAGGGATTGGAACCTTGTAATTCTTGTTCTTCTCATACAAGTCCTTGATGCCGACCGTGAGACTCATCAAGTAGGAAATCAACCTACTGTTCGTGCGATATTTGGTTTCGCCTGCATCAGCCGCGTCCTTATATGAGAGAATGTTAGCTCTCAGGATATCATACATGATCTGGCCCCAATCTAACCGTTTACCAAGATATATGGCAGCACAAATCATCCACTGAGTATGATTGAAGTTGGCATGATTGCCTGTTTTGCACAACAGGGCATGATCCACTAGATGGCCAAAGTGATACATAATTTCACCAACATCTTTTCGTTGGATTTTGAGGATATCTGCCGTGCCAGCCAGTTTCTTAGCCAGACTAAGGGTCTCTTGCCGTGAAATCTCATCAAAGGCATCTTTACTCTTCTTAATGCCCACGCATGGGCTAGGTCACGGGCATCAAATGCTATCTGGATACCCAAAACAGAAGCTTGTATGAACTTAGGGTTAGACTCGGGCTCATCAGTACTTTCCATTTCCACTGCCGTGTTGAAAAATTCATCGACGAAAGCAGGCAGGTGAAAATCTTTATCAAGTGTAAAGAGAGGGAGAATTCCATACTTGTTCATTCTACCCAATTTGCGGCCGATGGCATCCTTTCTGAGGTCCTCATGATCTAATATTATGCCGGGATAAAATGACTTAGATCCTGAAACAAAACAAAGCAAAGTTTAGGATTCGAGGTAGGTCGTGCGGTCACTTGACAATGGAAAATGACATGATAGAGTGGTCAAGTGAGGCACGGTAGCAAGGGATGCGGTAAGGGAGGTAAAACGATGTTACCGCAAACATTAAAGTGTTGACCCATACCAGATCAAAAAGTGAATAGGGAATAAACATAAAATGTTAAGAAATAAGAATCAAAATGGATCAAAATATTGAATATTCCAAGAACGCGAAGAACAGTACGATGAATACTATGAACACCATACGCATGATTTCCCATATTTCCAGAAAATGACCAAAAATGGACGAAAATTACATAGATTGAATCGGAAATGCAGATTAATCAATAAACTTACATCAATTTCATGAAATAAACAATAGATTATCCGTAAATTAAAAAGGGAAAATATGGGAAAACTCGAAATCTCTATAAACCCATGTGGGTAAAATCATACCAAAACAAAGATAAAGTATCCAAGAAATCATGAAGGGAATAAGTTAAGGTTGACGAAAATGATAATCAACACGAATTGAACAACATTGAAACAAGGGATTTGAAGAATCAAAGGGGATATGAGGAGGTTTTCGAAATTTCTACCAAGAACAAAAAAAATGGCAAATTTGAGAATTCATACCATAACAACGACGGGAGGAGTGGATTGGTGTTGAGGTTCTTCACCGGTGTCAATGGATTTTGAGGATTTCTTGCTTTGAGGTTTTGAAGTCATTATATGGGGGGATTTGCGAGAGAGGGGGATATTAGAGAAAGTGTTTTAGTTTTCTGAAAAAGTGAAATGAAATGGGCAGGAGAGAGGTGGAGGAGAGGGAAGTGGAACGGTTTTGGTGGAGGGTGGATTGCAGAGGTCAGAGATGATGGGATGATGGGAGAGGGTTAACTCTGCAAAAGGATGGATGTGACCTAGGGTCTACTTTACATTAAATGCAAGGTTGCAGAGGGTCACGTCGGACTAGCCAATGACGGCTCAGATATTTTAAAGAATAAAAATTAAATGCTTCAAATAATTTGAATTAAATAAAAGCAAGGGAAAAGTGGAAGTTACCTTTATGCCCTTGAGGCAGATAAGATCAAAATATCCTAAATATCTAAGTTAGAGTGACTTACCTGGATTTCTCGAAATGCGGTAACTTGAGAGGTCGACCGTGACATGTGCGGTCGATGTGAGATTTTACCTTGCCTTTTGAATTAACTTATAGAAAGCAGTGAACTCGTTTCATAGTTTTCCATCTTGATTGGTTTTAAAAAAAAAACTTTAAGGCATTATGTGGTAATGAGTTATATGCGGCAGCATAGCTTTATGCGGCAGATAGGGGTTGCGGTCAAGGGAGATGGGTTACTTGTGGATCAATGTGACAATTTGTTGACCGTGAGTAATCTGCCGTGGACCTACTGATTTAACTTAGACAGGCACAAATATTAGTACATGAAATTTTATGGACAAGTTAGAGTTAGAGTTCTAGCATACCCATTTCTCCTCGTAGATACCTAAATCTCTTGGAATCAAGAGCCTTAGTGAGAATATCTGCAATTTGATCGTCAGTACTCACATACTCTAGATGGATATTACCTTTTTCCACATGATCCTTGAGAAAGTGGTATTTGATATCAATATGTTTGGTCTTGGAATGCATGACAGGGTTGTTGGAGACAGCAATGGTAGATGTGTTGTCACAATAGATTGGACAATTTTCTTCTTTGATCCCGTAGTCGACCAATTGTTGCTTCATCCATAGCACTTGGCAACAGCAGCTTCCAGCAGCTATATATTCAGCTTCTGTGGTAGACACAGAGACTGAGGCTTGTTTCTTGCTTGCCCATAAAACTAATCGATTTCCAAGGAAATGACAAGTTCCACTTGTGCTTTTCCTGTCAATGGTACATGCTGCATAGTCTGCATCTGAGTAACCTATAAGATCAAAAGATGAATCTTTGGAGTACCAAAGTCCAAGGTTAATAGTCCAGATAGATAACGAATAATACGTTTAACAGCAATAAGATGTGCTTCTCTAGGATCAGCTTGATAACGAGCACAAACACAAACACTAAACATGATATCTGGTCTACTAGCAGTTAAGTATAGGAGAGAGCCAATCATACCTCGATATAAGGTTTGATCAACCTTCTTACCTTTCAATTCTTTATCTAGCTTGTTACCAGTAGCCATAGGAGTGTCGTATGCCTTTGCATTTTCAAGTCCAAATTTCTTGATGAGATCTCTTGTGTACTTTGCTTGGTTGAGGAAGATGCCTTCAGCACATTGTTTAATTTGGATCCCAAGGAAGAATGTTAATTCTCCCATCATGCTCATCTCAAATTTGCTTTTCATGAGTTTCTCAAAACGCTTACACAACAATTCATTAGTAGAACCAAAAACAATATCATCTACATATATTTGAACAAGTAAAGTATGATCATTATATTTAGCAATAAATAAAGTTGTGTCAATCTTACCACGCTTGAATCCCTTTTCAAGGAGAAATTTAGATAGAGTATCATACCATGCTCGTGGAGCTTGTTTGAGTCCAAATAAAGCTTTACGGAGTTTGTAGACATGATTTGGACATTTAGGATCTTCAAATCCGGGAGGTTGAGCAACAAAGACTGTTTCTTGAAGTTCACCGTTGAGGAATGCACTCTTCACATCCATTTGATATAGCTTGAATCTTTTGTAAGAGGCATAAGCCAAGAATATTCTTATAGCTTCAAGTCTCGCAACGGGGCAAATGTTTCGTCGTAATCAATGCCTTCTTCTTGTCTATATCCTTGTGCAACCAACCTAGCTTTGTTTCTTGTGATGCTTCCATTCTCATCCATCTTGTTTCTGAACACCCACTTTGTACCAATCACTCCTTGATCTTGTGGCCTTGGAACTAAGGTCCAAACTTTACATCTTTCAAATTGGTTGAGCTCTTCTTGCATAGCAACAACCCAACTTGAGTCTTGGAGTGCTTCATCAACTTTCTTGGGTTCAACTTGAGATATGAATGCGGTAAGTGCATCATAGTTTAATCTTCTAGTTCTAACACCAGAATGCAAATCACCAATGATATTCTGAATTGGGTGATCTCTCCTTTTTGAGGTATGTATGGTTGATTTGATGGTGGTTGTAAATCTTCTAGAGGTACATCATTTGAGCCATCCCAATCATAGGTAATTTGGGGGATAGGTTCTTCCACATTGATGGGTGTTTCAACTTCAACTCCATTTGAGGTAGCAGCAGATGAGGTAGCTTCTGGTGCTTCAGGTGAGGTAGATGGAGGTGCAGTTGAGGTAGATGGATTTCCTTGTGTTGATGGATTTTGCGGTCGAGTTGTACCTGTCTCATTAATCTCAACAAAATCATCAGTAACATTTGGAGCCATATGTGGATCAAGGAGAGAATGTTCATCAAAAGTAACATGGACAGATTCAACTATCTTAAAAGTGGTTTTATTAAATACACGAAAAGCTTTTGAGTGTTTAGCATACCCAATAAATATACCTTCATCGGCCTTAGGAGAAAATTTACCTCGATGTTTTTTACCGTTGTAGAGTATGAAGCATTTGCATCCAAATATCTTGAAGTATGCTATGTTAGGGGTTCTTCCTCTCCAAAGTTCATAAGGTGTTTTGTTGTAGGTCTTGTTGATGAGGGATCTATTTTGAGTGAAGCATGTTGTGTTGACTGCTTCAGCCCAAAAATATTGAGGTAGCTTTGCTTCAGCAATCATTGTCTTTCCAGCCTCTATCAACGTTCTATTTTTCCTTTCCACTACACCGTTTTATTGTGGAACTCCAGCAGCAGAGAAGTTGTGGTCAATACCGTGGTCGTCACAGTATTGAGCGACGCCGTTGTTCTTGAGTTCTGTACCGTTGTCGGATCGAACACTAACGTTGTCATCTTCTTTTTGGGTTTGGAGCTGTCTAAAGAATGCGGTCAAAATGTCATAACAATCGTCATTGGAGATCATCATTTCGACCCACGTATATCTTGAATAATCGTCTACCACAACTAATGTATATCTATTGCCTTCGATACTTGCGGTAGTGACAGGTCCAAATAAATCCATATGTAGTAGCTGCAAACATCTTGAAGTTGACGGAGTCGTCTTGCTGGAGAAAGACGTTTTTGGTTGTTTGCCTAGTTGACAAGCTGAGCACTTTTCATCGTGGTGATCGGCTACTTTGGGTAGACCACGAACTAGATTCTCTCTACCAATCTTGGAGAGATACTTGAAGTTTAAGTGACTTAGTCTTTTGTGCCACAGCCAACTATTCTCACTAACATTCTTTGCTACAAAACAGAGATTAGAAGAAATGCAAGATGAATTAAAATCAACAACATAAACATTTTTCTTATGAATCCCTTTGAGTAAAGTGACGCCGGATGTGCCATCTTTGATGAGACAGAAGTTTGAGGTGAAGTGGCATTGCAATCCTTTGTCGCAGAATTGAGATATTGAGAGTAAATTGTGTTGTAGTCCAATAACTAGAGAGACTTCTTGGATGGTGATTTTTCCTTTTCGAATAACTCCATATCCTACAGTCTTTCCTTTTTTTATTATCTCCGAAGGTTACTGATGGACATTTCTCTTCACGGACATCTTCCAATAAGTTGATATCTCCGGTCATGTGCCTTGAACAGCCACTATCGAGATACCATAAACTTGATTTATCCTTGGAGAGTCCAGCCATTAAGCAAAGAACCTATAAAATAAACATTTAAGAACGAGGTTCCCTTTTATTCTTTTGGGTCCAAAGGGTTAGCAACTTTTAACAACCCACACTTGCCTCACAGAAGGGGGTTTAAGCCTTCTGGGATTTGGTGTGAATCTTAAAATACATTCAGCAGCCTTATGACCATAATCATCACACACAGAACAATGGTGGAAGCCACCCAACTGAGGGTTAACAAAATTCGTTGAAGTCTTGAGCACAACATTGTTTACTGGTATGGATGAGGTCTCCTTAACAAAGTTCATCCTCTTGAACTTTGCTGCCTTGCCACCACTTGCGGTCGCCGGCTTCCAAGACGCAGTCGCCAGCTTCCTAGGTGCGGTCGATTGACCTCGCGGCAAGATCACGCGGTAGGGAGCACCATCTACCTTGCTAGAGGAAGCCTCTGCGGTAGGTTCATCCATGGAAACACCTTTCAACTTTGCCTTGCCAGTTTGTTTCTTAGGGTAGACATAATTGAACTCTAGTTTCTTCTTTGGTTCTTGTCCTTGTCCCTTTGAAACATGATGTTTAGCCTTCGACCCTTCCAAAGTTTGCTGGGTAAATATCTCATCTCTTTCACAACAAGACGCACATTTAAAGTTGTCACTAGTTTGAAATCCCAAGCCTTCTTTATCACCACTAGACTTTTGGGATTCTAAGATTTGTTCCATAGTGACACGAGAATTGGTCCACTCATTAGTAATCCTTTTAAGGTCATTTATCTCAGCAACCAATTCATCGTTTTTAACTTTAAATATAGCATTTTGTTCTTCTAAGAAACGGTTTCGATCAGTAAGAGGAGTCATGCTCTTGATCTGCTCCTTAAGGAGGGTGAGTTCAGATCTTAGTAGAGATTTCTCCGTCTTAAGCTGGGAAATTTCTTCAGTTGAAAGTGCTAAAGCTTCCTTCATGCCAGAAAAGTTACTAATTACTTGTTCAGCTTTCATGAACATCTTTTCTTGTTCATCGGGGGAAATGTCAAACTTGACTTGAGGTGTGGTAGACAGAACTTCCTTCACTTTGGGATTTAGTAGAGCTTTCTTTGCTGCACTCACATCACATCTTGAAAATAGAAGATCACCATTCCTTTGCACTGGAGTTAGGAATCCTTTATCAGCAAGTTCATCAGCCGTATAACTCTTCAGTTTGGGTTTCACATTGGGTGAGAATTGATTATCATCCTCATCATCGGAACGAATGACCAAACAAATGTGACCTTCTTCAGAATCCCCATCGCTTTCATCAGAGTCTGACTCTATCCAAGTAGCTAACTCTTTTGAGGTAGAGTCTTCTTCAGCCATCATTCCCTTTTGCTTAGAATACCTTGGAGTAAAGTTGCTTTTCTTCTTCATATACTCGTACTTGGGAATTGGACATTCTGATGCGAAGTGACATGGTTTCCTGCAATTAAAACACACAAGATCTTCTTTCTTCTTAGAGAGGTTGAAATTCTCTTTCTTCTTAGCGGGGCTGCTTCTCGAAAACCTTGTTGGAGCTTTGCTTGTTGATCCGGGTTTTGCTGTCTTTCTGAACTTTTGGAATCTTTTCACGAACATAGCAAAATCATCATCATCCATATCAAGCAATTCTGATGTGGAGATTTTTGGATCTTCTTCCTCGATCACTTCTTCTTTTTGAGCGACCAACGATAAACTCTTAGTTTTTCATTCCATTTCTTCAATGTTATGGAGCTTGATATCAAAAACTTTGAGGTTGGAATAGAGGCTTCTGAGAGACATATCATCTAGAAGCTTGGTATCTTCAAGAGTATTTCCTTTGTGAAGATATTGAGAACCAAGAGCAGCTAGAAAATTAACATTGATTTCTTTCTTGCTAAGCTTCTTTCCGAGTGCTGTATAAGTACTCACGATCTCACAATAACGATCATAAGTGGCTCTAAGTGATTCACCAGGGATCTTAGCAAAGTTGTTGAATCTTCTTTGAATTGCAAACATTTTGCTTTCCTTGCAAGCTTGATCTCCTTCGATGTAATCTTCAATTGCATCCCAAAGTTCTTTAGCTGTTGCACATTCCATGATTTGTCGACGTTGAGACGTACTCAAAGTACTTAGGAGTATGCTATTTGCTTTTACATCCATTCCAACCAGTCTTTTCTCTTCATCGGTCCATTCAGCTTTTGGTTTCTTGATTGATGGTATGTCTGCATTGGTTTCTGGATTCGGATTAGCTTTCATTGGGAAGTATGGTCCAATGGTAAGACAATCACCAAGTTGGTCGTCCATAGAGTAGAACTGAGTTAGAATGCTATGCTTCCATACATCAAAGTTATCTTCGTCGAACGCTGGAACGTGAGTGAAGTTAACCGTTGCCATAGTTTTCTGACTTGCCATTTTGAATCGGCACCCAAGCTGTTAAGCTTGAAAAACAGAAGTTTTATAAAGGTGTTTGCTCTGATACCACTTGTTGGTCCCAGAGACACAACAAGGGTATGAAAAGAGGCTAGAGGGGGGTGAATAGCCTATTAAAAATTTCAACTATTTTTCAAAATTCAATCTTATGCTTATACTTGAATTTTGCGGTAGATGAAAGCCACGCGGTCAAGTATAAAATGCACAGCGGAAGTTTTCGTTGAAACAAGTTTAGAGTTGTTTTTAATAAGTTCAATGCGGTAGGCAGTGATGCGGTAGATAGTTTGCGGTAGGTAGTTTGCGGTAGATAGTTTGCTGTAGGTGAAGGTGAGGTAGGTTGAGATTGAAAACTTTGTGTCTTAGAGATTTTTGGCAAATGATAAGTTAGTCAGATTTTAGCTAAGGCAATGAGGTAGACAAACAAACACAATTCACAATTGTTCTTAAATCTGAAAGATCAAACACTAAAAGACAAACGAGATTAATATGAACAATAATAACAAGATGAACAAGACTTGAAGTAAATTTGCAGAAATGAAAAGTGCAGTAAGTAAATGACACAATGATTTGGAAAGGTTCAATCTGTTAAAAGATCTACGTCCTTTACCAAGATAGTCAGTCTTGGATTTTGAATGAGGTATATATTTGATTCGATTGAGTACAGATTACAGAGATGAAGTATTTGAATCAACACTTATTTCTATGAAGAACAATCCTAGACTTACTTAGACCAGTGTATCCCTATTGAATCAATCTATGTGATTGATCAATCGGGGTGAGTGTGTGTGTAAGAATCAAGAGCTCTTTGGAATCTATATGATTTTAGAGCCTAATGAAACTTGTGTGATGAGGCTTGAGATTTGATCTTGTAGGTTGCTGGAGACTTGTTGAAGACTTGAAGGTTGAGTACTTGAAGATTCGAAGGATTCTGGAAATCTTGAGTATGATCTTCAATCACCAAGAATTTCAACAACAATTTCTCTCTTAGAATCTCAGCGTAAGTTTTAATGAAGAACACAAGGATTATTTATAGCCTTGAATGAGAAACTAGCCGTTGGAAATACTTGGGGTCCAAGTTGAAGGACAATGAGCTGTTGAATTCTAATTGGAGCTCAGTCTGAGTTGTCCTTTTGTTGCAGAGTCATGGTGGTCCAACTGTACTATGATGACAGTTGTATTCAAATTTGAAATTTGAATTTGCAACGTTCAAAACTAACCAAGGTAAGTACATAAGAGTGACCATTGTTAAGTTTGAACCAACGTGAGTTTTCTTCAACCAATGTTTCATGCGGTAGACATCATGCGGCAAGGTAGACAGCATGAGGTAACCTTGGTCATGCGGCAGGCATAGGCTACGCGGTAGACATATCATGCGGTAGGTTGGAACCATGCAACAAGTTGATATATGCGGCAAGCATAGAGCCATGCGGTAGGCATTCTATGCGGTAGTTTTGGGCCTTACCTCATATCTCCAGACTTAGAAAAATTGAGGGTCCTAATCTGCTAAGCCTATTCAACTATAAAGTGGACTATTCTAAATGAAGTACAAGTACTTCTTACAATATATCCTAAAGTTCACAAAGAGTAAAATAAGGTTATGGGATCAATCAAATTAAGGTAATATGAGTGGTTTATAATAAGCATACCCAACAAGGACCCACAAAAAATTGAAATCATTTTAGCCGCACAGATGATGAGCTCGCTTATGTGGCCTTGATCGGAGTTGTTGGGTGGAAGGGTGGAGCGGTTTCGGGTCCGGCATTAATATTGGGGACATGAATTTTAAAAGATGAGCTAACGGGTGACATAAACGGTCAATGTATCCCCACCTCACCGATGACGCCCACACTCCACTCCATCCCACTATATATACACTCTGGAAAAGATAAACAAAATAATCTCCTCTCCACCATCGATTCTTCTATTCCTATTCCATTCAGTTGATTCTTGTTGTTGTTGTTGCTTTGGTAATGGCGAAATCACCAGAAACAGAACACCCCGTGCCGGCCTTCGGTTATGCCGCCCGAGACTCTTCCGGCGTCCTTTCTCCGTTCAGTTTCTCCCGAAGGTTAGTCACTTTCTTCATATAACAGATTCAATTTTTCCTTTCCATTCAAGTTGATAATTGTTTATTTGTTGTTTTTGGATTCATTTTTGAAGGAAAACGGGCGATGATGATGTGAGGTTCAAAGTCCTTTACTGTGGAATCTGTCACTCCGACCTTCACTCCATCAAGAACGAATGGGGCATGACCAAATATCCCATCGTCCCTGGGTACCTCCTCATCCCTCTTTTTCTATCCAATTTTCATATATTTCTATAGACGCATGTATATGTATATGTGTATGTATGTGCTACACGCTCCTAAATCATTTAGGGACTAAGTCTTTGTATTTGTATATATGTATATGTCTTGCAGGCACGAAGTTGTGGGTGTTGTGACGGAGGTGGGTATCAATGTGAAAAAGGTCAAAGTTGGAGACAAAGTTGGTGTTGGATGCTTGGTGGGATCTTGTCGTTCATGCGAAAACTGCCTCGTTGATCATGAAAACCATTGCCCTAAATTCATCTTAACTTACAGCTCCATCAGCGAAGATGGAACCATCACCTATGGAGGCTATTCCGATACCATGGTTGCTAACGAGCATTTCATTGTTCGTTGGCCGGAGAACCTCCCTCTTGATGCCGGAGCTCCTCTTTTGTGTGCCGGAATCACAGTTTATAGTCCGATCAAGTATCACGGGCTTGATAAGCCCGGTATGCATTTGGGCGTGGTTGGTCTTGGTGGTTTGGGCCATGTTGCTGTTAAATTTGCAAAGGCTTTTGGTGCTAAGGTTACTGTTATTAGTACTTCACCTAATAAGAAAGAAGAGGCTATTAAGCATCTTGGTGCTGATTCATTCATAGTGAGTCGCGACCAAGATCAGATGCAGGTATGGATACTACTGAAATTTGACTTGAAATTGAATTTATTAGCAGTAAATTTGAAGATTTTGGTTGGTTTTTTTGGTACTGTCATATCATATGTTATAAAGTCGGACTGCACAGGCCTCAGATCTGTACTGATATATTTTATTTTGGTAATTTTGTAAATGTGTAGGAGGCTAGGAGTAGTCTTGATGGTATCATTGATACAGTGTCTGCCGAGCACTCGCTTATACCGTTACTCAGTCTGTTGAAGCCCTACGGAAAGCTTGTTGTCGTTGGTGTACCAAGCAAGCCGTTTGAGCTACCTGCGTTCCATCTGCTTATGGGTATGTGTTTAATTGGGCTTTGAATCGATAAAACTGAATTAATTCGCATTGTCAGAGTATTTGGTTATAACTAGTTCTTAGTCTTGGATTGAATACGGATGTAGAGCTGATAAAAGTATGGTGAAACAGGGAACAAGGTAGTGGCAGGAAGTGGGATCGGGGGATTGAAGGAGACGCAAGAAATGATAGATTTTGCAGCGGAACACAACATAACAGCAGATATTGAGGTCATTTCAATGGACCACGTCAACACTGCAATGGAGCGTCTCGAGAAAGCTGATGTTAGATATCGTTTTGTTATTGATGTCGGGAACACTTTGAAATCTGCCTAATGTGTGTAGTTCTGGACATAAATTTGATCCTATGATTCATGATATGTGTATGTCCTGTAACCTCATTTAAAAAAAATCTGTAATGTCCTAACAATAATATTTCCAGTTCAAAAATATACACTTCCTCTGTCACACTAATATAGTAATATGTATCGCATTATACTGTATTTCAGTGTTCCTGCCAGAAAAAAAAACACACACTGAAATGTAGTATAAAAATGTCACTCTCATACAAAACCTCCATAATCATGTCTTGCCTGTAAAATCAAAACAAGCTTTGTATTTAACGCCAAAAAGGAATGAAAGAAGCACTGGAAAAGAATCAACGCGCAAACAAACGTTTGTACCTGATAAAATTGATGTACAGCAGGGAAATACATGTTTGAACTCGCAATAGAATAATTTGAATGTTTTGTCCTTATAGATTAATCTTGATGATATCAAGTAAGTTTTTGCTACAAGGCCCGAGAGGATGATTTTCCAACTAATTACAGCAAGAAAAGCGATCCTGCATACTCGAGGTCAGTTTTTCCTACTATAAACATGAGAGGATGAATTTTCAAAAATATACAGCTCGAAGAGAGATACCAATCTTCTAAGAAGATTTCTAACAGAGTCTGACCTTGTGTTACAAGTTGCACGTATGCTAGTTTTGGAGCATAATTTGCTGCATTAGGACTGCCAATATGCTGCCCATGGATATGTTGATTACATTTACTGCATCATTGTTGAGCTGCATATGATAGAAAATAGAGTTAGAACAAATTGTGGCACAGAACTAATTTGAAGCTCGAAAGCATGTCAATTTTTTTATGTAACCAAGTACTCCCTCCGTTTCATAATACATGTCGTTTTAGACTTCTTCACACATATTAAGAAATGCAATTAATACATATTAAAAAGACATGTGTGACCCTAAAAGTATCCAATTACCTAGGCATTTAAATGCTTATACAAGAAATAGTTCACAATTAATGAATAAGGGTATAATAGGTAAACAAGAGTAATTCTTTCTTGATAATAGTAAAACGTAAAATATTTTGGAACAAAAAATTGCTTCTAAAACGTCATGTACTATGAAACGGAGGGAGTAATTAACAATGTGCAAAAGTCAAGCGACCGTTTACAAAGTCAACCTACCCATAGAAATCCTTCCTTATCTTGGAATACAGCACCAATCACACTTTCTCCTAGATTGGCTATCTGCGAAGCTACCACGCATATAACAGCTTCAGCAATCTTAATCTGCATTCCCCATTAGTTTTCAGGGAAAGAAAAGTCAGAAGACGGAAGAGGGTGAAGGCAAAATTAGGAAATGGACTTGGAAATAGAGATACATACGTCGCCCATTAAATAACTGACAAAGGCGAGAAATACTGAAGCTAATACTCCAGCAAAGGTTCCCTCAACACTCATGGCTCCTTCCGTTCCCCTTGGCACCACCTTGAAAGTTGTGACTAGGTACCTACAATAGAAACGGAGATTTATCACATTAGTGCAATGCACTCGTTGTCTGTACGGGCATTGTACAAAAAGGGAAACACTTCCTACGTCCTGGAAAGATAGTCTTATTTGGTTTTTAATGGTCAACACAAGTAAACTTTGACTAACAATAATGGCAAATTAATCATCCCAATAAAACGCTAAAACTGATTTATTATACAATTTTGAGCATTTCATTGGGATGATTAGACCGACATTAACATATGATCAAAGTTTTACTTGCACTGACCATTAAATCAAATGAAACTATCTTTTCGGGACGGAGGGAGTATATTTCTACTCAATTGAGAAGAAATGTGATGTACCATCAGTTAATAGCTTAAAAGCTAAAATGACTTACGTTGTTTTGCCATATGCTTTGCCTATCTCACTCGAAACAGTATCGCTCAACTTAGTACAGAAGCTAGCAACAAATCCAAGTCTCCATAGTCGAGAGAATGCTATTCCACCAATTGCATATATTGAAAGGACGGCACAAACACAACCAGCTGCACTGGAGCCTATCACACTCCCTGGTCCTCTCCTCCCTTTTCTCTTCTCAGCAACACCTTGAGCCTCCTTTTGAGCCATTTTCACCTTTGTTGCTGCTGTACCCTAACATATTTAAATCAATTACCAATATTCAGAATTACTGAGTTCAAGGAAAAAAAACTTGACTTTTGATGTTTTTGCATACACAAAAGTATAATATCAGAGCTTTCGAGATCTTTTGTGATGTTTTTACAGAATTTTCTTCTCATTATTCTCTAACTATTTAGAGTTTCTGAATTCTTCTCATTTGCTTTTCTTCTTTTGGTTCCCTGGATTTATTCCAACTAGGACAGTTCTGAGATTGACTGCAATTCTCTGGGTTTATGAACTAGTTATGATCACGGATGATGCTTTTAGTATGTAAAACATTGAAGAGAAATAAGAGTACTAAACAACACTCAATTACAATCTTAACAAGAGAAGCAAGCAGCTACCATTTGTCAGACTGCACTCAAAATTTATCAGTCATACTCGGTCAAATTCAAATAACCCACGACCTAGTTACCTGATGTCAACTCAAACTACATTAAAGATAACGAGACAAAATTTTGAAATAGATTAAGGTTTAAAACTTACAATAACGAAATAGGTAGCCACGAGAAGAAACCCAGTGGAGCCAAAAGCACGCCATGTGAGAGTACCAAGCAAGAAAGCGGCGGCAATTCCAGAAAGAGACAACCCAGAAACCAAAATCGGCGATCCAACAAGAAAAATCAGGGTATTACTGACAAGAGCAGATTGCCAAGTGGGTGGAGAAGATTGAGCCATTTGAATGACATTATGAACTAGTCCTCCTAGATCAGGAAGACTGCTTGATTGAGCTCGTAAAGAAGGGAAGGCGGCCATGTATGGAGTCGTCGTCGTCGTGAGATTTGGGGTTGAGTGAGAAATGGGGTTTGGGGGTTTGAATTTGAGAGTGGATTGATGATGGAGGTTGCGTAGAGATGGGGAGCGAAGAAGAGATGGTGTTATGGGAGTTGACATGTACGTAATTGCCATTTTTAAGGTTTCAATTTCGTGGAATTTGTAGGAGAGGGGAAGCTTGAAAACCTGGGTTTGCTTTCTGGCATTAAAAATTCAAGTAGACTTAACTCATGATCCATCCTTTGTCATTGTAAGGTGAGTCCAATTTTTTTTTATGGGTTAATGACAATTTAGACCCTGAAGTACCATACCATCATTCCAAGCGAACTTTGGGTGTCTTTTTTTGCCAGATCAGGCCTTGGGGTAATTTATTTTCGCCAGTTAGGGCCTTTTTAACAGAATTCGTTAAAATGTCAGTTAAAAAGCACGTACCATGCACGTGACTAACGGAATTGGGTAGTTTGAATTGCGATTAAGTTTGAAGGGGTTATAAATGACATCTTCAAAAAACAAGGGATGAAAAAAAATAAACTGAGATTGAAAAGGGAAAAATCCCAAATCAAATCCCTAAACCCCTCTCTCTCTCTCTCTCTCTCACTCTTTCATCGCCGGCGATTCTCCCTCGTATCCCCCAACTCCGGCCGCCATCCCCCTTCCTCCTCCGGCATCAATTGAGAAAGCCAAGGGATGGAAAAAAAAATATAAATCCCACCTTCTTCAACCTCTCGTCACACACACACACTCTCTCTCTCTCTCTCTCTCTCATCTACTCTCTCTCTAATCCCAATCTCAAATCGTTACCCTTACCCATTCTCCGCCATACCAACGTTCCCATAATTGACGCAGTGTGTGCGCCGGACGAAGACGACGGGGACTGCTGTGTGTGCGCCGGAGGGGGAACTGGATTTTTCGGTGTTGGTGGCATTCTGGTCGGCGGTTCAGAAAGGTGGTGAGATTCGTTTTAGAGAGAGAAAGGGCAAAGACCTTGGCTGGGTGTATTTGAGAGAGAAGTAAAGATAATTTTCAATTGGATTTGGGAGCAATCCCTTTCAATCATAGCTAGTTGGGTTTTAGAACAGAGAGATGAGAAATTAGAAGGAAAGAAATCGGGGCTTAAGAAAGATGATGGAGATAGCTGGATTTTGGGGGTGATGAAGAAGATGAACAGTAATGGGGTGATTTTCTTGTAAGCCGATGAAAGGGTACTTCCCTCCTCAAACCATTATTCCCTAATTCTTTTTTCTCCCCCAAAATCTTGATTTTTTTAATTTTGATTTTTGAAGTTTCGATTTTTGATTTCTGGTTTGCTTGTGTGTATAATCTGTGTGTGTTCATGTGGCGGTGTTTGGTCGGTGTTTGGCATGGCTCTAGGTGGTGGCGGTGCGGTGGTGTGGTGGCCGGTGGTAGTAATGGTGGAGAGAATGGTGATGATAATTTGGTTGAAATGTAAAATTTGTATTTTGAATTTATTGACAAATTTGACTGTACTCAAATTTTATATTTGGACAGTTTTTAGGTAAATGATTAGTGCTTAATTATAAATGTTAAATCTCTTAATTCAATTTCATTATCACTTTTCACAATATAATACTATTATTTCTTAATCTTAATCCACGTGTCGGAAGAGAAAATCCTAATTCGGATGGGATGGAGGGAGTATGCTTATACGTACCGGTCTATCAAACGAGCCGAAAAAAATAAAAATAAAAAATTAATAACCAAATAAAAATTATTTTGAGAAGGAGAGAGAGTAATTAAGAAGTAATAAAAAAGAAAATAAAATAGTTAATTTTTCATTTTGTCTTGAAAGAAAATGATTATTTATATAAGATAAAATATATAAATAGTGAATGCTCGAAAAGAAAATTTATTGGTTTAACAAAATCAATAAATAGTTTTTTAAAACAAAAAATTCAAAATTTTGTAAATTTAAAAAATTGATGAAAGTAATGATAATAAAATTATATTGTATGGTTTTATTTAATATTTTGATAATTGTTTTGATTTCAGCCCTGTTAAGTTTGGAATTTTCATTAAGCCCCTTAAATGAAATATCAACTTCAAACTACCCAATTCCGTTAGTCACGTGCATGACATATGCTTTTTAACTGATTTTTTAACGAATTCCGTCAAAAAGGCCCTAACTGGCGAAAATAAATTACCCCAAGACCTGATCTGGCCAATAAAGACACCCAAGGTTCGCTTGGAAGGGTGGTATGGTACTTCAGGGTCTAAATTGTCATTAACCCTTTTTTTTTTATTTATATTCCTCAGCAAAAATAAAGATGAACTCATTTTATTCTAGTCAACAAATTGGTTGTATTTTAATCATGGGTTGAATATAAAGTCACAAAAAATGCTATAAAATTTGGCTTATAAAATAATATGTCATGGTTTTAATTGATATTTTTAATTAGAGTGTGACGGGTTCACAATCGATGCAACCAATAAAATATCGCCAAATCATTTTGTATTCATCTTTTTTTGTAAACTTCTTTTGTGTCCCTTAACATTGTCTTTTAAACATTAATTTACATAATCATACATATATTTACTTATTCTCATTGTATTCATAACAAATGTTCTTATGACAGAATTTTCATGTTGGTTTAATAACATGTTTTTAAGTTTTTTTTAATGAAAATAACTACTCCCTCCGTCCCATTTGAAGCTTCACCAATTACCCAAATGAGTGTCCCGTTAAAAGCTTCACCATTTCCTAAAGAGTAAGTCTTGTGTGAGACGGTCTCACACATAAGACGGATCTTGACAAGAGAGGAAATGGGCTTGCCCCGCCCCACCCATAGGGAGCAAACCATTTAATCTCTCAAGGAGATCCGTCTCACGTGTAAGACCGTCTCATGCAAGTTTTTGTCTTTCCTAAAATGGTAAAAATGTAGGCTTCACTTGTCATACCCACTCACTTCTTCCTCTCACATACTTAAATTATGGGTCTCACTTGTCATACTCACTAACTTTCTCCTATCACATATTTAAATTGGAGGCACCACATTTCATACCCACTAACTTATCCTCTCTCACAATTCTTTTTACACTCATCACTTGCGATAATTTGCGTGACATCACCAAAATGGTGAACCTTCAAATGGGACGGAGGGAGTATATGAAAATACTATTAATCAAAATTACATTAACCAATCATAAAAATATCCTTTGTGAAAAACTTGTGGACTGTGCGACTATCATACTATGGCTTATCAACGTGACACCCAAAATATCAATTTGTACACATACTTATGGGACGGAGGGAATATTTAAGAAAATGGTTAATTACAAATTAGGGCCTAAAGTCTTATATGAGGACTCCAGTCAGGGGCTGACTTTTATTTTTTAACGATTTAGGGCCTATATTGATATTTTTGCCCAAATTAGGGCTTTTTGACGATTTCCATCCAAAAACACCGTTAAGTGAACATGTGCGTTGCATGTGACTTAGAGTGAGGGTATTTTCATCATTTCGGATGGAAATCGTCAAAAAGTCAGGCCGCATTAGGGACTTTAATAACACTTCAGGCGCTAATTTGTAATTAACCCTTGTTTTGCACAAAACTCAAAAATTCTACTCCCTCCGTCCCAGAGTAAGAGTCTCATTCCTAAAATGGCAAAAAAATCTTTACTATTCACCCCACTCATTCTCTCTCTTATTTTACTTTTATACTCACAATACCAATCAATTCACTATTCTCTCTCACTCATTCTCTCTCATACTTTAGTTTTACACTCACAATATTTACATCACATCCAATATTTATTAATAAACGTGCAAATAAGGGGTGGACTCTTACTCCGAGACGAAGGGAGTATATTATTTTGTTGTGTCTAATTACTCCCTTCCTCCTCTATCCTAAAAATGATCATTACACATTCACCATAATTAGTACGAATAAACTTTGAATAATAATTTTAGGTTAGTTTATCTAAAATATTTTTATGATAGTATTATTGTTGGTTTATCAATAACAAACAAGTTTCAAATTTTTCATTGGTCAGAATGAATCAATCTAAAATTAGACTTTCACCCTAATTATTACGAATAAATTTTTGAATAATAATTTTAGTTTAGTTTATCTATAAAAGAGTAAGTTTTAAAAATGTGGGGTGATAATTTTAAAATAAAAATGATTTTTTTTTGAAAAAACGCGCAAATGTGTTTTTATAAATAGTTAAAAAGAGTAAGTCATATGAAAAACCAGTTTTTTTCCCTAACAATTAGGAAAAAACGTATTTGAAAATGCGCGGTGACATTTTTGTAAATAAGTCAAATTTCGCAGTGATATTGTGTAATTTTAGAATGATTCAATCGGACTAATAAAAATTTGAATAATAACTTTAGATTGATTCAATCAGATAAATAAAAATTTAAAACTTGTTAGTTATTGATAAACCATCAATAATACAATCAATAAAAATATTAATTTTTTATTAAAATAGATAAACTAAACTAAATTTTTTATTCAAAATTTATTTATAATAATTAAGGTGAATGTGTAATAATCAGTTTTAGAACAGAGGAGGAATGGGGTAATTAGACACAACAAAATAATTTAGAATTTTTGAGTTTTGAAAAAAAAAAAAGGGTTAATTACAAATTATGGCCTAAAGTATTACTCCCTCTGTCCCTAAATGAGTGTCAATTTTCAAGAAATCTTTGTCCCTAAATGAGTGTCTTTTTTTTAACATAACTTTCTCCCTAAACGTTTTTTTTCGAATTTTTTTTCACCGGTTTCTTTATACGTGCAAAACTAAAGGTTTGGAAAGGAGATTACAAGATTATATATGAATCGTTGTTACCAAATTATTCAAAAAGTTGAGATTTTCAGTGTCCCTTAAAATGGAATTTGGACACTCATTTAGGGAAAGAGGGAGTATTAAAGTCCCAAATTGGGGCCTGACTTTTTGATGATTTCCATCTGAAATGATAAAAGTACCCTCACTCAAAGTCACATGCAACGCACATGTTCACTTAACGGTGTTTTGGATGGAAATCGTCAAATAGCCCTAATTTGGGTAAAAAAAAAATATCAATACAGGCCTTAAATCGCTAAAAAATAAAAGCCAGACCCCGATTGGGGACCTCATATAAGACTTAAGGCCCTAATTTGTAATTAACCCTTAAGAAAATAAGTCAACTTATTTTGAATGTGAGCTCGGTTTAACTCAAACGCACGCATATTAGTGAAAGATTTGATTTTAACGATTGCATACAAGTAAAAATGCTATTCACTCAGGTTCAAAATAACTATCTCTTTTGGTATTTGCACAATTTTAAGGAAGACACTTATTATCATGATTTAATGGCTAAATTGTCAAATTTACCTCTATCAAGTGTCCATCTTCCTACATTAATATCTCACAATAAGACAATGAATTAAACAAAACAAGTTTTAATGTAAGGGTAAAATAGACATTTAACTCAAATGTAACAGTTATTTTGGACCAAAATTTTGGTCCAAAAAGCGATAGTTATTTTAGAGTGGAAGTAGTACTCCCTCCGTCCCAAATTATATGTCCGCCATCCCATTTCCACGGAGATTAAGAAATGGTGGAAGTGATGTAAGTGTTGTGAGTATAAAAGTAAAGTAGGAGAGACAATGAGTGGGAATGAATAGTAAGTTGATTGATGTTGTGAGTATAAAAGTAAGTAGGAGAGAGAATAAGTGGGAGAAATAGTAAAGATTCTTTGCTATTTTAGAAAGTGAACATAAATTATGGGACAGGCTAAAAAGGAAAGGTGGACATATACTCTGAGACGGTGGTAGTAGATCATTTGTATGTTAGTGCAGAACTGAGGTGTTACCTCAGGTGTTGCCCTGACAGTCTAAGTGCTGTGACGAGATTCTTTGTAATTTGATATTTCTTTCTAATGTAATTTTTATACTAATGTCCTAATATTATTTTCTAGATGTTGGTCCATATTTTCAGGTATAATAAAGTTGGTTTATGAAGCTTAAAATGTGGAAGAAAAATTAATGGAGATTTATTCATAATTGGCGAGTAAATGAAGGAGTTACAAACATATTTAACATGTGTTAAATATGTTAAATATGGAGAAGACCAAGTCCAAGGTTTGTTGCTGATCAAATGGATGAAGTACAAGGCGTTGGAAGCTTGGAGTACAACAAGGTGATGCATAGACTTGGGCATGAAGTTTTCGGTTGAGAAAATCAAGGAATGAAGACCAAGTCTTGCACAAATTGTGGAGAGAAAGCTCACACATTATCCCCCACTCTCTCACACGTGAATAACAGCCCCAAGGCTGTTTATTTGAGTAGCCATCAAGTATTTAAGGCTATAAATAGTGCTTGGATGAGAAGATTGAAGACAAGCCAAAATTTACACACATCCATAGCACAAGAACAAAGTACTTCTTGGCTCCTTTGTATCCTTCCTCCCATACACTCTTTTCCACACTCAAATACTTCGGGTTTGAGTGTGTTTTGGCTAGGATAGGATCATCGTACTTTGTTCTACTTTTGGTTCCATAGATCGTATATTGTACTAGCTATAGGGAACCTTTTGACTTTGTAATTGGTACTCATATTGATTATAAAGTTTTCGCCATTTAGGCATCTCAAGTTATATATATATATAACTTGAGAAAAATATTTCTCTTGTGCTATTTATTTTTCCGCTGCAAAACTCTTATATTTTCGGGTGTGTGTATTATGTCCGTCAGCGTGTGTTACCTGGGGTGTTACCTAACACTTGAGGTAACATCTGTTCTCAGAAAGCCTTTGACAAACAATTTCATTGTAGATTATTCACATGGAGAAGTACTTCAATATTATATAAATTTGTAAGTGAATAAGGTTACAATGAAGAAAATGCTTACAAATTCCGTTTCAAAGGCACATTTTTGTTTTCCGTATCATTAGTAAGTCACATTACAAAAGAGGAAGTCTTACACGAGACGGTATCACACACATGAGACGAATTTCGATGAGAGAGGAAATATGTTTATCCCGCCCTGCTCATAGGGAGCAAACCATTTACTCTCTCAACGAGACTCGTCTCACGTGTGAGACGGTCTCACACAAGGTTTTGTCATTATAAAAAATGGCAAAGAATCTCTACAATTCATCCACTCATTATCTCTCCTACTTTATTTCATACTCACAACATCAATTAACTTACTATTTATACCCTATATTTTTTTTCTTTACTTCATTATCATACTCACAAAAGTTACATTTTCCTTATTTCGTGTGTGTTAAATTAACCTTGCGCCCTTTCAAATTTCCCTTTTAAATTTGAAATGAGACGGAGGGAGTATAAGAAGATAGGGAAGGGTAGGAAGCATTAGGGGTGGCAATTTTTTATCCAATCCATTTGTCCATCCATTAACCCATTATAAAAAGACTTATTGAATGTTATCCATTAAACCCAATAGTAGTAATGGGTATAATGGGTAAACACCCATATATACCCATAATATTAATGGATTAAATGGGTTTTTACCCGGATAACCAATGGATTTATCCAAAAGTTTTGCACCAACCAATTCTACCACCCAACCCCATCCTGTCATTGTCATTATTTCTACTGCCACACACCAGCGCAATTTTTTTTTTTCTTTTATAAAAAAACAGTTTACTAGCAAAGTTCAAGAATTTGTTTGCATACATACTGTAACAGTGACTACTTACTTTGATTATTTTTTATTATATATATATGTATATATTTAATTAAACTACTTTTACACACATATACATACATATATATGTATGTATGTATGTATAAATATGTATATATATACTACCTCCGTCCCAGCTCAATGTGCACTGTTTGACTTTTGTGGTCAACTTGATTGAACTTTGACCTTAATTTTATGAAAATCTATATAACTCTATAAAATTTTGAAAGATGTTATTGATACAATTCATAACAATAAAACAATAACAACTTTTAAAATTGTATAATAATAGCTGGATTTTCACAAAATAATGGTCAAAGTTCGAATGAATTGACCACATGAAGAGTAAAAGTGCACATTGAGCTTGGACGGAGGTAGTATGTGTGTACATGTGTGTGCATATGTCGCGCCCCTGACCCGTGGTCCTACTTGGCCCCACGCACGGGACACGAGTGGAAGACGTTATAAAACATTTTTTTTAAATTTTCGAAATATACTTTTATAAAGTTAAACAAAATCACACTTGAAGTTCAAAGACTTCATTTAACTTTAAACAAACTTTACAACCAACTTTCACAACGAAAGTACTTAGCCCGAAGGCTTACAAACTTTTATACAAATGTACATACACCAACATTAACCAAAATAGGTGTGACAATAGGAAGTACGGGTACTCTACCCAAAAGGTTTTACATTTACATAATGTAACCTTAACAAAACAAGTCCCAACTCTTACCCATCCAACATCCTCCCGTGCCAAAGTGTCCTATCCCCTGGACCCGCCTTTATCTAAAACAGTAAACAAATAAAGGGTGAGAATAAATCTCAGTAAGCTACTAAAATGCAACTACGTTTCATGCTAAAATGATAATCATAAAGAATAGTATCATAGCAATCACATAGCACATAGTGTGAGAGGTAAAATCAACTCATCTACCACAATTTCCACAAAGGCCACACTCAGGTGGATACCAAGCCAAGGTCTACCCAATAACATAACTGCCTGAGAATACCATATGAGAAAACCAACTGAGAAAACCATCTGAGCAGCATAAATAGCTGAAGTCGGGATCCTGAAAACCAAACCATAACCAATAGAACCAAAGTAACAATGGGGAAATATGACACAAAGTCATAACTCAAATGCTCACCTAAGGGAGCGATTCATCCCATCCAAGGTCAATCTGGACTGAGGAAACAGAAAAGGCAACAGTGGACACCTTATAGTGAACTTGGCTTGTGTGCCACTATAATTCTCCCACCGCCTGACACAAGGTACCAATGGAAAATCTTATAGTGAACATAACTTGTACCACTATAATTCTCCCACCGCCTGACACACAAGGTACCAATGAAAAACCTTATAGTGAACATAACTTGTACCACTATAATTCTCATATTGCCTGACTCCACAACAAGACCAGCTGGACTTTCCACAAAGAGCACAGTAATGAATACTTGCTAAACAACAACAACCGGGGCAATGATTCTAAAATAAGGAACCAAGCCAAACACATCAAAAGATGTGCATAAAGAATCACTCACAAAGAGTCTACAACAACATGATTCAAGGTCACAATACATTCTTGCACACACTTGAACACCCTTCTCATTAACCATGATAATATCCCAGAACACTCATATATTGGTCCTAGACAATACCCCAATGATTAAACCAAAGATAACCTTCTATACCTTACCTCAACCAAACTATAATATTCAAGGGAAAGTGTGCGGCCGCCCAAAACAGGGTGTGCGGTCGCACACATTCTGTTTTCCCAAGAACAAAATATTCCAGACAGATGTGCGGCCGCACGCCCCATTTGGGCGGCCGCCCAACACACTCGACAGGCCCAAACCAAAATGATTTATACTCCTTTCGTTTCATCGTCCCAAAAGTACAACACTTAACGTTTATAACTTTACTAAGACTACAAAATCAGTCTCAAAACAACTTTAATACTACTTTGAACCCAACCAAACCAACATACTAAATACTACATTTGTCCCAAAATTACAAGTATAACAAATATTACTCAAATCACAAAATAACAATTACAAGTATCGAGTATAACATATATGACCATTTTAACATTTAAAGGGGAATTAGTAACTTACCTATTTCCGGAAAAAGTATCGCTGAAATAAGTTTTGTTCGGCTAGAAATGACCTATTCGACGCCCTGATCATTTTTATATAGTTAGTTTTTAAAACGGATAAGTAAATAAAAAGAATTAAATCGAAATAGGTTGAACTTACATTTTCTTTCTAACCCTAAGAAGAAACGAGAGAAATGTTCTGTATGCTAACACAGAGAAAGAGGAGAAGGATAAGTGTGTTTTATAAAAAATCTTTACCCATTTTTCTACTTTAATCACCCAAGTTCCATTTTTAACACTTTAACCCCTAAACTTATATTTTCACAAAGGACCCTAAAGTTTCAACTTAATCAATTAACTACTTTAACCTTTATTACTACTAACTAAATAATTAACACAAATAATCAAGTAAGATGTGCAAATCATAAAATATGATGCAACACATAAAATGCACACATAATGTCAAATTAAAATCCTAAAAAATATAAAATAAATAGGGACGGGTTTTGGGGTCGCTACAGCATATGTATGCATGTATGTATGTAACTATATGTATGTATCATGTATGTATATATGAATGGGTCTCTTATGCATTATCTCTAGAATCAGCACTCCAGACTTATTTGGCCTTTTCCAATGGAGTGGTCTTTTACTAAATTATAACGATTCCTTCCAGTCAATCCAGCCCTGGGGATTTTTATACCAACATCATATATATGTGTATGCATATGTATGTATGTATATGTATATATATATGTATGTATGTATGTATGTATGCATATGTATGTATGTCTGAATATATATGTAAGTATGAATACGTACGTATGTATGTATGTATAAATATGCATGTATGTGTAAATATGTATGTATGAATACGTATGTATGTATGTATGCATATGTATGTATGTCTGAATATATATGTAAGTATGAATACGTACGTATGTATGTATGTATAAATATGCATGTATGTGTAAATATGTATGTATGAATACGTATGTATGTATGTATAAATATGTGTGTATGTGTAAATATATATATATGTATATATGTATGTATATATGTTATATATGTATGTATATATATGTGTAGGTGGGAGATGAGGTAGGGGCGAGGGGGTGTCTGGGGTATGGTGGTGGTAATATTGTTAATAGGTTGAAAAATATTGGGTTTGCCCGGATAATATCCATTAACTAATGGATAAATTTGAATATTATCCATTTATACCCATTATTAATGGGTATAAATGGATAATATCCAAATTTACCCATTAATTTAACGGACAACAATGGGTTTTACCCAATGTTAACCGGGATACCCATTTTACCACCCTAAGACCATCTACAATGGGCAAATGTTTGGGTGTTGAATGGCCCATTCACACAAAATGTTTGGTTTAATGGCTCCAATGGTGTGTGAATGAGGGGGGTGTGAATGGAAGTGTTGAATGGATTCAACACTTGTGAATGGAAATTGTGTCCCCCGGTTTTGCCACGTGGCGGCCTGTTATTGGGCAAGGCGGGCGCGTGCATAACACGCGCCAGAGAAGGCGTGTCCAGGCGAGACTCCAGTTTTTTTTTTTTTTTTTTTTTTTTTCTGGGTGTGACACTTGGCGGCTTCTGATTGGCTTACGAATTATTTTTTTTTATCCCAATTATTTGAGCTCAATTATTTCACAGAAAATTTGTTTTTTTTTTTTTTGTTTTTTACACCAAAATTCCTAAAAAAAAATTCTCTTTAAATTGACGTAAGTTTCATTGTATTCCGACAAAAAAAAAACCCATTTTTTTTTAAATGGATCTCAATAATAACTATTTCAACACTAATCATAAAAATAAAAAAATAAAAAATAAATTTTAAGTGGTGGGTATAGGATGATGAGTGAGAAAATTGTTGAATGGGGGATTAAACAAACCATTGTAGAGTGTTTTGTTGAATGGGTATTGAATGAATAAGTTGGAAGAGAGAGAAACTGATGTGGAGTGATAAAGTGGGTGTTGAACGGTTTTTTTTTTGTTTAAACCATTGTGCATGGTCGAAGCATCTTGGGTTTCCGACTAATAAATTCCATATCCACCCTCTTACATATATCCTTCCCTTATCCACAGCTCTTCCCCCCCATGCTAACATAATCCTACACTCACCCCAAACAGTGAGCGCCAAGCTCAAGCACTGCCATCAATGGCGATCCCATTTACATCATCTTCTCTCATTTTCACTTCTTCCCAACCAAAACCCTACAATGTCGTCTCCTTCAACAACCCTCCCTCTCTTGGATTCTCCTTTTCCGCAGCCAACTCCTCCGTCCGAGCCACATCAAATCGAAGCCTTCAATTTCGATGTCAAGCCACCGCCGAAGCCGCGGAGCCAGCCCCAGGTCCTGTTGCTTCTCTCCTTGACCTTATTGACCCCAACCAGAGTTGGATGTTCGAAGAAACCGGCTTCAGAGGACCGGTATAATATAAACCCTTCTTTCTCTTTCTCTACTTTTCCTCTAATTGGTAATTACGTTGGAAATTGGCTTACGCTTTTTGGTTTCATTGTATTTTGTTCATAATAAGGCTTGCAATTTTTTAATCAATTTCAACATTTGTCTCATTTGGTTTAGTAGATACTCCCTCCGTCCCACTTCCTATTTTGATTAAGAAAAAATAAATGTTGTGAAGGTGAAAGGTAAGGTAAGAGAGAGAAAGTGGGTAGGGAGTTTTTGTTGCGAGAACGACAAGTCTCATTTTCCATTTTAGTTAATAATAGTAAGAACCTTAAATTGAGACAGATAAAAAGGAAAGTAAGAACTTTAAATCGGACAGAGAGGGAGTAGTAATTTTTAAGCAGATTTCAATTGTAAGCTTTAGTGCAAGAATATGAGTGAAATTTTGGAAGTTTCTTGCTTTTTTATGTTGAAGAGTATTTTTGCAGTTAAGTTCCACGGTTGTGGTAAATCAATAATGTGATGGTTACACATTTCCTCAATTGAAAGGGTATGAACAATTAGTCAATTTGTGATTAAAAAAAGAGAAGCTTGGTGAATATGGCTATTCTATCTTCGAGTAAATCTTCTTGAGCGCTTGTGAATACTACACACTCCCTCAGTCCCGAAATGGTCTACCTACTTCTTTTTTTTTGTTGTCGATAGGAAGGTATTTTGAGCAATAATTTTTGGATAGTTTAATTATCCAAAAGAACATCTAAAAGTTGTTACTGATAGTAATTATGGATATAAGGCTTGTCTTTGAATGTGCTGTTATGTGCATCTTTTCTCTATTCCTGAAGGACTGTAGACACGTTTTAGTCCATTTGAGAGAGTTTGGCTGGTAATCCATATGTTTCTCTTTTCGTATTTTGTTCTATCTTCTTTCTCAGACATGCTAATTAGAATCAGTCCCAAGTTATAAGCTGAATATCTTGAGGTTTTCGTTGAGCAATATTGTCATCAGTTTTAAGATTTATGATAGAAGTTGTACCAGTTAGCAACAACTTCATGACTTTTGAATGAAATTAAGGACGCTGTTTTTTTTTTTAATAAATTCGAAACCACTCTAAATTTTTGTCCGACCTCCTCATTACAGGACATATGGAATACAACATGGTACCCAAAGGCTAAGGATCATATAATGACTGAGAAGACCTGGTACGTTGTTGATGCAACTGATTTGGTTCTTGGAAGGCTGGCATCAGCGATTGCCATTTACATACGAGGAAAGAATCTGGCTACCTACACGCCTAGTGTTGACATGGGCGCATTTGTTATTGTGGTATGTTGTTTACATAAGAACTGTCACTTGTAAAAGTAGTTACAATTTCTTGTTACCTTGTTAATAGCAACTCTTGTAGACTAAGAAGCTTATTTTACGTATTATTTCTATTTATTACAATCAATTAAGCGTACAGTTATGAGTTTCATTATTTGTAAATGTATAGGTAAATGCTGAGAAAGTTTACGTGTCTGGTAAGAAAAGGACCCAAAAATTGTATCGGAGGCATTCAGGAAGACCTGGTGGTATGACTGTGGAAACTTTCGATCAGCTTCAAAGTAGAATTCCTGAGCGGATTATTGAGCATGCTGTCCGTGGCATGCTTCCAAAGGGAAGGGTAAGTTTTTAGTTTGTAAGGTCCACTTGTTTCTTTTCTCTGTTATCAGTTTCTTAAGAAATTACTCCATAACCGTATGCATTTAATTCATGGCATTCTCAACTGTTATTTTTCACAAATGTTTGAAGTATATACCCTTTAGTAAAGGGTATATTCTTCAAGACTGTAAACAGGCTTATCCATCATGCTAAGTTACTCCAAACGGCCTGTTCTTACAGCTTGGAAGACAACTCTTCAACCATCTTAAGGTGTACAAGGGGCCAGAACATCCACATGAGGCCCAGAAGCCAATCGCTCTGCCTTTAAGAGACAAAAGGATACGTAAACCGGAATAGATCTCACATGGTAATGTTCATCCTTCTATAACTCATTTTTTCCATGCCTTTTCCCACTGTTGCGAATGAAAGCCTTTAATCCAATTTCCTGATCGTTTAAGAATAATTTCCATGATTATGGAATCATTTTACAGCATAATCTGTTAGATGCTGCCTTGTGTTGAAGTAAAAGGTGTTCAATCTAACATGTCTTTGTTTTTTTGTTTTTTTAAAAACTTTTGTCAACTGTGAATCAACAACAAATTAACCGCTAGAGAGTCTGTTATCATGGTAGCTTATGTGTCTTCATAACTAACTTTAATCCCTCTTTCAATCGAGTTTACCTCTTTTTTACATTTAATTGACAGAAAATAAATAAAAGGTAAAAGTGCACCAAAAAACACCCAACTCTTCACTTTTTCTGGATTTGGTCATCAAACTCATTTTTGTTGCAAACAACACATTCAATTTCTTTATTTTTTGCATCCATAGTCACTACCACTAACCCCGTTAGTTTTTTCTCGTTAAATGATCATGTCTATCGCATGTGTCCAAAATTGTAAGGGGTAGAATAGGAAAAGAAACTAAATTAATTTGAAACAATTTTTTGAGTGCTAGATGTGCAATAACAAAGTGAAAGGAAACAAATTAATAAAACAAATTCAACGTCTTCTTCAAACCTACTCCAGTATTGAACAAACATAAAATTCAGTTTTGAAATCAAAATTCAACCGTAATATCAAAATTCCATTAAAATTGATCAATTAAACTGATTTCATCGTTTAACATGAAAGTGAGAGAAATCCAATTAGTTCTATAGAAATGTGCAAGTCATGTTCACCTCATTTCCCATCTCTTCAATATACAGTTTCCTCTACCTCAGTCCCTCACCATGGTTCCATTATGTTTCCATCTATTATAAAACGAATCTGAAATTCAATCCAAACAAGTCTTAGGTATGTACAAATTTGTACTGAGCTGAATAGATCTGGAAACTACACTTCGATTTGAGACGGTGGTGGGTTGTGCCATGAACAGGTGTTCCGGTGATGGGGTAGGGGGAGAAGGATGGGCCGGTAAGGGGATGAAGGTGGCGATGAGGAAGGGGAAGGAGTATGTTTGAGGAACAGAGGATGGGGAGGGGAGTTCATCTACTCCGACATTTCAACCTTATTTCTGCTAGCCGGGCTCCTCTCTGTCATCTGGCCCATCGTCCCTGTTCTGCGCATTGTGTGTGCGTGTGAAGGCGTGGTTTGAGGCGGGAAAGGCATTAAAGACGAATTCTGAAACCGTGAATAGATAGAAGGGGAGCTGGGGAGGGGAGGGTTTTAGAGTTTAGGTTAGGATTTTTTTTCTTCTTGAAATTGAAGCCCTATAGTTCTCTCAAATAAAATTTAAACCCTACAGTTTGTTTGTTTGTTTTTTTTTTTTTTTTTTTTTTAAAGAATAGATTAACTAAACTAGCTTTTAAGATTTGGTCACATGCGCTGCCCATGATAATTTAACGAGAATAAATTGACGGAGTTAAAATGCGAAAAAGAAAGAGTTGAATGTGTTGTGCAACGAAAATGAGTTTAATGATCAAATCCACAAAAAAAATATAGAGTTGAGTGATTTTTTTTCGGGAACTTATTCCTAAATAAAATGTGGTCAAACATTGTATGCAAGAATTTAGATTGATGATTCTGAAGATGAG
This sequence comes from Campanula takesimana, assembly GCA_026119855.1. Lineage (NCBI taxonomy): Eukaryota > Viridiplantae > Streptophyta > Magnoliopsida > Asterales > Campanulaceae > Campanula > Campanula takesimana. The sequence goes on from JAOWBW010000019.1 coordinate 456,885, forward strand.
GCTCATATGTGGCAATTATTCCCTCAAGTCTCAAATCTAGTGTCCCTTTTTAGTTTCTAGCAGAAATTACGGAAGATGATTTTTAGCCTTTTAGGCCATTTTGATAGCGTGCACTCGCACATGCTCAGCTGAAGTTTGGAATGGTGGGAGTAATATCATTTGGGTAAATGGTCAAATACCCTGCCAACAATGGACATTTGATTTTTTTTTCTTTTTTTTTTTTTTTGTTAAACCAATTGCTGTTATCATCCAGACAGATAAGTGGGCAGTTTCCTTGAAATGTAGAAATGCTGTCCTAAATTTGACCTGTAATGAGATTGCTATGCCTGGAAGCCGTATGCCTTTTGATACTTGAAATCATATCTGTCTTTCCCCCCCCCCCCCCCCTGATTGATGGTATCTTTTGAGTAATTCCTGATTGCATCATTCAACGGCCACCAAATTGACATGTCCCATATCATGCATACGTGATATTCATATTTGTATGCGAATGATTCGGCACGTACTATAAGTTCTTGTTAATGAGCTAATTTCTTTGATAGTGTGGGTGATTAATTTCTGATAATTCTCATTCTCATTCACTTGTTGCAGGAGTAAATTTTGGTTTGCCAACATGATACAAGGGACTGTGATGCCGGGTAATTAAACCCTTGTTGTATTCTCTCCTTTTGCAGTACAGTAGGTGTATAATTGAATGTGTTATAGTTGCAACCAGCTGTTTGAACTAGTCGAGATTCTTCACCCTAACTTGTTTGTATCTTAATTAACATTTCATTCTCCTATGATCCAAATTGTTTTCATGTTAGCTATCCGAGTTACTTTTATTTCACACAGCACATTAGAAAGAAGGTTTATGCTCCTTGTGTCCGAAATGAATTGTATGATTTCATGGAGATTTTGATAAACCAGAACAATCTCCCTGTTCTGGGCATAAACGAAATGAATTCCTGCACCTTTAGAAATAAGATTAACGTGATTCATTGTATCGTGGTAATGTTGATGGCTGCTCCATCACTTGTGATGTTTTGCCACAGAGTAGAAAGTACAAATCCAGTACACAACAAACCCTTAGTCTCAAAAACAATTTAGGTCGGCTAACCTGAAACGCCATATGAACTTGTAATTGTGAGAAAACAATGAAAAAAAGGGGAGAGATGGTAAAATAAAATTAAAATAAATAAATAAAAATAAAATTTAAAAATTGAAAGCTAAGAAGAAAGAAAGGATCCATTCTAGTAAATAAATAAAATATAACATAAATTAAAATTTATAAAATCTCTGAAATATTCTGTTTTGCTATCAGGATTGATAAAACAACACAAAGTTCACTTCTGTAGCAAAATTGTGTTGAAGATCTGGTTCCAGGTATCAGGAACACCAGCAAGACACCAGTGACTACAGTCCGTGCCGCGCCCAAGAGCATATTTTGATGGGTGTCCATCTTTTCTTAACTGAGTAAGTGATGTTATGTCCAACAAGTAGGCTGGCTTCCTCATTGTACCCAATACACTCTTCACGATTGATTCCCCCACAGACTTGTTTCCCGGATAAATTGATCCCTCTATCGGTTTAGTTTGCCTGATACACATCCTCGCCCTTGGTTCGTTCCAATCCTTACCCCTGTTATAGCACAAATTAAATACAATTAGTCACTCATTAAGTTTCCCTTTTACAACTCAAAATTAAGGCTTTTAGACTGTACTAGATCCTCTAGTCCTAAGTGGGATAGTCAGGTGAAGTGGGCGGGAAGGAAAAAAAAGTATGTTCGGTTTCCTGTTGTCGTACTGCTTAACAGTCAAGCAGAGCCGTCAAGTTTGATCTTGATGGTCGAGGTTGATTTGAAATGAAGTACCCAGTAGCCCAAAAATGCCCTTAAAACAAGCATAGTACCGTGTTGCTACAGTGTCATCAGAGTGCACTGACCCCTAATCTATGTGCCAACACCACCCACCAATCCCCTCACTCAAAATCGACCCACTTGAGAATAAGACAACTTAATCAGACAGTTTTGGTAAATCCGAAGTAAATAAATGGCCTGTAAGAACTTGCAGGTAATGAATTGCAGAAATCTAGAGCAAATTAAAAAAAAAAAAAAAAAAAAAGGTCTGTAGATCTTACAGGTAATGGACAGCAGAAATGCCTTGAAAAAAGACTTTATTCTTGGTATGGTCAATGTTGGAGTCAACCCAATTAGCCCATGTTGTCAAACCTATTTTATAAGCCTCCATCCGATCCATCTCTTTCGTTATCTTCTCACCAACCTGATAGTAATCCCATCTGCAAAACCATACAAATCTCAGTCCGTACTGTCCCTGATGCTTATTCATTATATATATATATATGTGTATGTGTATGTACATGTATATATCTATATATGTATATAACTGTGTTTGAGAATCTATAAGCGTACGTTTGAAGGCGGCCGCTATGCATCCACCAGTGATAGGTATTGAAGAGTAAAATATCAACTCCTTCCCACTGCTTGCTCCTACTAATCGAGTCTAGCTTCAAAATCCGACCCATTTTCCCAAATACCAGGTCTATCAGAAACCCATTCTTCACAAATGTAATAGAAACTCCATATTCCTAAAAAAAATTGAAAAAAGAACAATTGTTAAGACAATTACCAAATCGCCCACACTACATACTGTACATCATTATTCATCAATTTAGGAATATAAATGGAAAAAGTGTAGGAATTTACTGGAAATGAAACAGATGAACGAACTGCTGTTTGTGCAAATGTGTACTTTGCGTTAGGGACTGCACTGTGGAGCATGCATGTTAATGACTGCCATTGATTTGAACTCAGCGAGTCTCCCACAAACATTATTTTCTTCCCCCGATTTCTCTTCAAAAAACCCTCACCGTCGAATCTATAACACATCCACAGTTAAAATCATCATCAGATAGAAAATTAAAATCCATTATTTTCTGATGAAAATAAAAAGTTGATTTTTTTTTTTGAATTTACCTAGCGAGTTCACAACCATGAGGCTTCCATCTATACTTGAGGTACATCTTGTCAGGTCTACCGTTTTTCTGACAATTCAATGCTGGATCGATAAACGGGCAATTCGACCCATCATAGACCTGATACGATTCGTCGTATACCCAGCTCCCTTGAAAAAGATCACAAGTTGTGAATCGACCATTTTCTCCTTCGTCGCCAACTACATTTGTATAATTCTTTGCATGAGCTTGAAAGGGCAGAACTGTCCACAGGAAAAGAAGAAGAGCAAGAACAAAAGACCAGGCAGCCATTAGAAAGATGAAGAGAGGGCCAGAAGAGATGAGATGATGATAATTATGATTTTTGTTTGTGTTAGTGTTTGGAGTTTATATATATGGGTGGTTGTTACTTGTTTAGAGTCTTTTAAGTAAATATTGTCTTTTTTCTCGGCACCTCGTGTACTACTTTTTTGCCCATGGTACAAAGCTTGCATGCATACTTTTTTTTTTTTTTAATAGGGAAACCGAACTGTTGATGCGAAAGAGGGGTGCAACAGCAACGGCCTCGATTTTGACACATTTCCTCTTTTTTAAATATAAGAAATTAATTTCGTTTCAGCTGAGTCTCACATATACCAAATAATTATGATCATTGATGATTTATAGCACGGCTACGTATGTATGACAGGTTCCAGAGGCGGAGCTACCCTTAAGGGAAAGGGGGCAATTGCCCCCATTGATTTTTAAAAAACAAAAAATTACTAGTGCAAAATTTACAAAAAATTTGAGGTTTAGTACAATTTTTTGAAATTTGCCCCCTTTGAGATGAAAGTATTAATACACTAGATTTTTTTTTTTTGCCCCCGTTGACAAAAATATAGTTGAAATTTTATTGTAGTTTAACTTTGCCCCCATTGAAAAAAAATCCCGGCTCCGCCACTGACCGGTTCCATTATCTTCCAATTTCTGTTTCTTGCATTTACTGAAGATTGTTTATGTCAGAACTCTAATTTGTTGTTTCAAGAAAGAAAGATGCTAGTATCTTAAGCATCTTTCAGTCTCACAACAAAAGACCAGCCGTAATCATACTTTTGAAAAAATGAGTGTCATATATTAGAAATATTAATATACTATTCAAGTAAATATTTTGTATTTATTAACTTACCAAACATAGGGATATTGTGTATATTAATTAGGAGATTTATATCTTGTAACTAAGTTAGATTAGTCTAGAATGTTTCATGTAACCCTATAAATATGTAACCTATTATCATTAATAAATTGAGTCATTCATATTATTTCTTCTATACCATGTATGAATTGACTTCGTCTAAACCCTCCTAAATCCTAATATGGTATCAGATCCATATGAAACTTCTCCGCCAAAACCCGCGGCAAAACCCTAAAAGTCGCCCCACTCTTTGTGGCAAACCCTAGCCGCCCCACCCCATCTCCACACTTCCGCCAACACCACACACTAGCTTCCGCCGCCACCTTCAAAACCCCACCATCATCTTCATACACCACCCTCGCAACCACCCACTTGCCAAAACCCACCACTCACTGCCGCCAAATACCACCCTCGGCATAAAACCCAAATTGCCGAACCATTCTTCTTCTTATTCTCCAACATCAACACACCTCATGACTACACCTCCTGCCAGAAAACCCAACACCTACCACCATCCTCCTCGGCACCCTTATGGCCGAAACCCTAAAATTATCCACTTTCTTGGAAAAATCATCTGCCTGTTGTAACACCTGGTGTATCACAACTAGCACCCACACCAACCCGTGGAAAAACCCTAAATGCCGAAACCCTATTTTCATTCTTTCTTTTTATTTTCTCCTCCAACAATAACCCTAGCCACCCTACTCTAAAGCACCACCACCTTTAGCCTATTATGGCTATCACTAGGTGCTCACCATCCTCGGCACAACCCACTCCTCGAAACCCACCATCTCTCTTTCTACACCATCAGCAAACCCCACCCTACAACTTCTGCCCCAACCTGACTTCCCATCTCAACCACATACGTCTCCACTCACCAACAACATTGCTGATGCAACTCTTGTTGTTATCACACACCCTCACACCACCAGCTCAAAACCAACCAACCAGCTGATGCAACCTCTGATACCGACAACATCGCATCAGAAACCACATGCACATAAGGGAACACAACCACCTCCACCCGCTCCATCAAACCGGCTCGTCGCATCACTCTTCAAGATTGGACTTATCCAATGAGGTCCATCTTGCGGGGCATATTAGGAATATTAATATACTATTCAAGTAAATATTTTGTATTTATTAACTTACCAAACTTAGGGATATTGTGTATATTATTAGGAGATTTATATCTTGTTAACCAAGTTAGATTAGTCTAGAATGTTCCATGTAACCCTATAAATATGTAACCTATTATCATTAATAAATTGAGTCATTCATATTATTTCTTCTTTACCATGTATGAATTGACTTCGTCTAAACCCTCTTAAATCCTAATATCATAAATAAATTTATTAAATATTTTTTTTCAACGAATTCGTTAAACAATTTACTTTAAATGTGATGTGGTTATAAAACTGCATTAAAATAATTTTTTATTTAGAAACGTGACATTTATAATCATATTATTATCATACGAAAGAGAGTATAATTTCAGGAATTAGAATTTATAGAAATTTATTTAGTTTATGCTTTAAATCTTGATATGAATAGATTTTTGATTTTTGGGAGGTGAAGTTTTTACCCGTGGCAATAGCTTGCGTAGTATTTATAGTTTGGCCACTTTTTGAGTACAATGGATAATTTTGAAAAATAAGAGTATTTAAGGCATATTATAACTGATAATATTCCCTAATCAATATAAATTTAAACATGGCTGTCATTTTGATATGGAAAGAGTGCTAATATAAAATATTTAATGCTACCTACTATAGGATATAGATGAGTTCAAACGTAAAATATTTCCAAAATTGAAGTGTTTTTTTTTTTTTTTTTTTTAATTTGAAAGACAAAATTGAAGTGTTAAAAAAGCTCTCCAAACTTGCTAACAAAGCTGTTTAAATAAATATGGAACATGTCCTCAAAGGAGTGGCCCAGTGGTAAAGCCAAGCCTCACCCGAGCGCTAGGGTTCGATCCGTATCCTCGCCTCCTTATGGGTGTGGACATCGTCAAAAATAAAAATAAAAATGGAACCTACTCCTTCCTTTCATTTTTTGTACAATATATCCTAAAAGATATTTACTGCTTCAAAAAAAAGAGAAGATATTTATATGTATCGCTCTCTCAATTACATAATAAATGTCGTTATTTATTTTATCCATTTTAAAATAAATGTCACATTTTAAAATTAAATAATAGATGTAGTGTAATCATACTAATAAGTGTGACTGTTGCACTAATATATCGTAATTAACAAAGCATGCTCAAAATAGATGGGACATTTTCTTATATATTATTCTTACAACATTACAACATTAAAAGACCAATTTTATAGACAGGTTAATTAATTAAACATTAAACTGTGGGATAACCTCCATGAGCATCTAGAAATTGGGTCAAGTTTTCTCTTCCGAACAATATATAAATATATTATTTGCTCGAAAAAAAAAATGTATAAATTTATTTTTCATGTTAATACAAGTCAAGAATTGATAAGAATAGCATACAAAATTTGGTTCCAAGTATCAGGAACACCAGCAAGACACCAATGACTACAATCATTTCCTTTACTACCACCTGTACCATAAACAGATGGATGGCCGTCTTTTCTTAATTGGGAAAGTAGGGTTATGTCAAGCAACCCCACCTCCGTCGTCATGTTTCCCAAAATTCCCTTCACCACCGCCATTGCTGGTGGTGGTCCGCCCGAATATTCTGATCCACTTATCGCCTTTGTTTGTCCTTGACAGCTTGAGTTCGGTTCTTTCCATTCCACACCTCTACAACACAACACAATGGATATCTTAGTCGTAATAATTGACATAAATAAATAAAAATGGTTATCACGTATTCCTAAAAAAAACAATTTGGTTTTATTTTCATAGCCAAACTTAATTCTACTTTGAATCTTTTTTTTTAGAAAAATAAACTAATAATCTCATAAGATTTTGGAAAACAGTAAATTTCAGTTGATCTGATGAAAAAAGTTAAGATATTATTATTATCTTAATGAGACGAGAGTGTACGAAACAAACAACAACATCAACAAAGCGTTTTGTTAAAATAATGGGTTAATGACAGATTAGGGCCTGAACTCCAGGGGGGCCGTCTAAACGGGGTCTGAGTTTTTTTTTTTTCGCTAGATCAGGGCTCAATATCATAATTTTTTTTTCGGCAGTTAAGGGATTTTTTGATGGAAATGCGTTAGAAAAGTCACTTAAATCGCATGTGCCTCGCACGTGATCATAAAAATGGATGGATTTGTAATGATATTAGTTAGTAAGGGCTTTAGTGAAATTTTTGAAACTCAAAGGTTTAAAAATGAAATAAATATTTTTTCTAAAGAAATAATCCTTTTTCTAAATAATAAAGTATATAATAAAATAAGTAGTTATCATATATAAAATAAATTTATTAAAAAATCAAAATTATTAAACAAATTAATCTAATAGCTATATTAAATATAAAAGGATTTAGATTATTTTCTAAATAATAAATTTAAATAAAAAAAATTATAAATAAATTCAAATTTTATTCTATGAACATAATAAATTACTTTTTACATTCACCAAAATGGGAGTGTGAACAAGTGGGTCCCATTGAATAAAGAATAAAAAGTATGATGTGATATGTGAGTGGGGTTGGAATTGTGAGTGAGATAGTTGTTGTGAGTATGACAAGTGGGTCCCATTGAATAAAGAATAATATAAACCTTCATTTTTGGGAGTGTGAACAATCAAATGAGACACCCAAAATGGCAAAAAGTGAACAGACTAAAAAGACGGAGGGAGTATATATATATATATATATATATATATATATATATATATATATATATATATATATATATATACTCCCTCTGTCCCTAAATGAGTGTCCATTTTCAAGAAACTTTTGTCCCAAAATGAGTGTCTTTTTTTAGCATAACTTTGTTCCTAAATGTTTTTTTTTTCGAAATTTTTTTCCGATCTCTTTATACGTACAAAACAAAAATTATTAAAACATTTCCCTTCTCATCATCTTCCATGAACACCCACCCATCCTCCACTTTAAACCACCATGCCACCACCGTTCACCACCATCTAACACCTCCACCGCTTAGAACCACCATAGCTACCACCGGCCGCCACCATCCACCCGTTGTAACCACCACAACCACCACCGAAATTAACAGAGAAATCAACCCAACAAAATCAAACACACACTCACACACAAACCGAAACACATTCTCAATCACAGTATGTGTAAAAATTCGCGGAATCTGTAAAAATTTTCGCCGGATCTGGAAAATTTCGCCGGAATCGGGGAATCGGAAATTCGGGAGAGATGGATCAATCATCTATCGTCAGTCGCACGCCGCCACGCGCCTCCTCCTCCACCAAAATCAACTTGACACTACCACCTCCTTCCTCTCTCGACAGTCACCACGCTGCCTCTTCCTCCTCCGTCACTCCTTCCTCGCTCCTCCCCCTCCACCTCCGTCGCCCCTCTCCTCTTCTTCACCATCGCTTCCGTCCCTCTACCTCGCCTCCTCCGCCTCTCCCGCCCCTTCCCCTCCTTCCTCCCCTCCCCCTCCTTCACCCATCCTCGTCCCAATTCCCCTTCTCCGCCGTCTCCGCCACGCATCTGGGCCGAATTCTGTAATCACTCCCACAGTCCGGCGATGAGTTTTGGGAAAAATCAAAATCAAGTTTGGGGGCAAAATTAAATCTTGGTTTAAAAATAAAATCTGAGAATGATGAGGGAGGGAGTGGCTGAATAATCTTTGAAGGGTGTGGGCGTGGTCGGAGGTGAGGGGTGGTGGTCGGCGTTGGGCACGAGAGAGGATTGAAGATGATACGTTGGAATGAAGAGGGAGAGGAAGATGATGCGTTAAAGCGGGAGAGGAGGGGTAGGGTTTTGTTTTAGATTTAACCCTTCAAATTTTAAAATTTACAGTTTGACCCTTTTTGACAAATTTTTCATTTCAATTTCATCCATTTTTATGATCACGTGCGAGGCACATGATATTTTAACTGACTTTTCTAACGATTTCCGTCAAACGCCTTAACTGCCGAAAAATTATGATATTGCCCTGATCTAGCGGAAAAAAAAACCCAGGCCCCGTTTAGACGGCCCCTGTTGGTCCCAGAGGGCAACAAGGGTATAGAACCGCTAGAGGGGGGGGGGTGAATAGCGGTCCGAAACTTTTTTCGAAATACCCTTAAAATCAACCGAGTACTTATCAGTTTGGCCAACTGCGGTTCAAGGCACAAGAACCGAACTGATAAAATGCACAGCGGAGTTTGCGGTTTGGCCAAATAGGTTAGTTAAAGAGTTTGGAAGTTTGACTCGGGTTGAGAAAACACTATGATGCAACAGAATAGTTAAACTTAAAGTTTAAAGGAAAACACAATTCATCTTTCAAGTCATTTCGTATATGGAAACAAGTTCAAGACCAAGAAAGATAAATATCAGACAGAAAATAAAGATCAAACACACAAATTGAAGAGGTTCGTTCTTAAATGAACTACGTCCTCTACCTAGATGGTTAGTCTAGGATTTTCTAATAGCTATAAGACTTGTATTAATTTAGAGGAGGTTTTACAAGATAAATCTAAACTCTAAACAATGAGTCTAACCTAAGCTATAATAACAACCGGTGTTTTCGAAGTATATAATCTATATGATCATATAATCGGGTGTGGTGTGAAAAGAAATCAAATGCTCTAAGTATCTAAATGATGGTGGAGCAAATAGAATTCTTTCTGTGTAAAGGCTAAGTATGAGTGGTTGTTAGGCTTGAAGCTTTGATGAAGAACTGGGTTTGCAATGGAGATGGTTGAAGATATGAATATCTGGGTTTAACTCTTCAAAGCAAACTTGAATACTTGGGAATGAATCTCTTGAAGCTCAGCAACCTTCATTGTTGAATAATGAAGGCTATTTATAGGCAGAGCACCCTTGTGACCGTTGGTAAAGATTTGAATCAAATCTGAAGGGTACAGTGCTGTCGAAATCCCATTGGTTGAGCTGTCATTTTTGTCCTTGGTTTTGTCTTGTAGTCCTAGGTAGTTGTTTGCACCACTACCTGACAATTGTCCTTTGTTGCAGAAAGGACTAACGGTAAACAATTTAAACTGATGGACAAACCGACATTCCTTGCAGAAACTCCAAGTTAACTTAGAGTTATTTTGACATGACATAACAACATCCTTATACTGTCAATAAGGGAATGTTTGTCTAAGGAATAAATGACATCTCTTTAATTCTTCAATAACTGCTCTGCGGTTTCACCAAGCATAGGGCGGTTTGAAGAATGGTCTTGATGTGCGGTTTCATCAAACATGCAAACTGCGGTTTGATGAGAATTGAAGAGCTCCATGCTGGCATTCTTAAAATGATGGCTTGAAGCACTAAACCGCTAATGATACAACCGAACAATACTCAGCCTTGAAAACAAAAAAATCTAGAAATGGACTTATCTAAAAATTGAAGTAGAACTTCATTTACATGCGGTCCTAAAGTCCATAAAAAGACACGTGGAATGGATCAATCAAATTAAGGGGGTGCACTAACATGAATCCTAACAATCTCCCCCTATTTGATTGATGCCATTACCACACTATGATAATAGCAAAACATTGTACTTGGTAAGAACATGTCAGAAATAAATTTCATGAAATTGCATGTCCCAAGTCAATGCACACACTATGCTAGATCATAGATTTC
>JAOWBW010000019.1:467819-525036 GCA_026119855.1 Campanula takesimana
GTTTGAATCTTGGTTTGGGGATTATAGATGATGTTATTTTAGTCCCTCTTAGCTTAAATGTTGTTTGGGTACCTTATTAAACTTGTTGGAAGTGTTGATTTTGGGTGTTGTGGAAATGGTATGAAAATGGCTTGAGAAATTGAAGAACCCAGCTGAGAATCCCTCCCAGCCCGTCGACCAGGCGCCCGCCCGCGCTGAGCCAGGCGCCCGCCTGCATGGCCTTTTTCTGCGGCCAGACCTTCTGGTCAAATAAGCGCCCGCCCGCCCCCTTGCAAGCGTGTCAAATAAAGGCGCACGACCGTGCTAACACCGTCGAGGAAATTTGCCTAAAGGTGATATTTGGCACGACCGTGTCAAATAAAGGCGCACGACCGTGCGGTACAAAATTTTGGCCCTTTTCCCCTGAATTCAAGTTTCATTAATTCTCCGTCCCACACGTAGGAGTAACATTTAACTAACACTCCTAACATTCCCAGGAGTATACTAACAAGTTTAGAACTCCTATTTCAAGCCCAATTCATTTCTTTTACCGTCCCATAAATAATAGGACAATTTCCTTTTATTCCTATTTAATATTTCACCGTCCCCAAAAGTATAAGTACAATTTTCTAATATACTACTATAAACATTTAGGGATACTTCCATTCATTTTCCCGTACCATAAATAATGGTACAATTTTTCTAATAATATTTAAATCAAGTTACTATTTTACCGTCTCACGAATAGGAGTATAATTTTTCAATACTTTTCATTCCCAGGTACTTTTGCATTTGCAAGTCTATTTAAATCTTGTTTTCATACGAATAATCCCTTCGTCCCAAATTTACAAGTATCACAAAAATTGCTCAAAACACAATTTTAACAAAAACAAGTAGCGGGAATAACATATATGCATGTTATTACAAGTAAGGGGGAGTCAATAACTTACCTAGTCAAAAATCAAGTTGACCCAAATAAATTTCTGATCGGCAGGAAACGCTCTATTCAACGCCACGAATATTTACCCGGGACCAGAATCACGAACAGAGGGATAATTAAGCTCGAGGAGTCGAGAATAGGAAGAATCCTAAACCTAACTTTAGAACAGAAGGAGACGTACAGAGAATTTGGGGAAAATAAGCTTCTGAGAAGCAAACCCACAAGATATACTTGGAACTATCCAAGAATTGCAATTTGGCCCCTCAAGTTCTAACTTTGACAAAAAGGCCCTTAAACTTTCAACTTTGACATTTAACCACCTTAACTTTCTAACGTAGTTAAATAATTAACTCAAATAAAATAGCATATAAATATGCTAGCCAAGAATTTAACAACCAAGTCAAGAATTTAACAAATAAATCAAATATTTAACGAGATTAAGGATGGGAGTTACATGGAGTCTCGCGATCATCATCAACAACAGCTTTTTGAAATGTTGACTGACGAGCTGTTTGGCAATTAATGTGTGTTTTCTAGCTTTATGTCAATTTTCTGCACTGATGTACTACTTTCAAGATTCTCAGTATGTAACTTTACCTTTTAATTAAATCTATGTAATTCTATTATTGGAGTCCGTCAATTAACTCAATTGAATTGAAGCTTCAAATCCGTCAACCACGACCACTCATTTGTTATCCTTTAACTAACTCAATTCAATAGAAGCTTCAAATCCGTCATCCTCAACCACTCATTTTCTTATAAATAACACTCTATTCTTTCATTCTTCCTATACCAAACACATTCTTCTTTCATTCTTCCTACATCAAACACTCTTTCCTTTCCTTCCTCCTACATCAATGGATCCATCTGGATTTCTTCCTTTTGATGTCGAAGCCTACAAAAGGAAACTTGAAATTGAGGAGAGTTTTATCATGAACGAATTTTTTGATGATAAAACTCCGAAAAAAAATCGAAAAAAATTGAAAAGAGATCACGTTTTTCACAATAAGAGCCTGATTGATGACTACATTTCCGAAAATGCTATGTATAAAGATTCTTTTCGGCGACGATATCGGATGCAGAAACATGTATTCCTCCGCATCGTCCAGGATCTTTCAAGCCATGACAGCTACTTCACACAAAAGGTTCGATTGTTCCGGCAGAGAAGGCCTATCTCCATTAGCAAAATGTACCGCAGCCATGCGATTTTTAGCATATGGTATGTCCGCCGATGCTATTGATGAATACATTAAAATAGGGAAAACTACAGCGTTGGAGGCATTACGGAGATTCTGCAAGGGGGTCATTCAATTGTATGAGCAAGAGTACTTGAGAGCCCCAAACGAAGCTGACCTGCAAAGAATACTTGAGGTCAGTGAGAAGCGGGGGTTCCCAGGGATGATCGGGAGTATTGATTGATTGATTGCATGCACTGGGAGTGGAAAAATTGTCCTACTGGTTGGGAAGGTCAATTTACTAGAGGTGATAAGGGAACCACCACGGTTATTCTTGAAGCCATTGCAAGTCATGATTTATGGATCTGGCATGCCTTTTTTGGATGTCCGGGCACATTAAACGATATAAATCTTCTGGACCGATCGCCAGTTTTCGATGATCTTGAAGCAGTAAATACTCCACGAGTTAATTTCTTTGTGAATGAACGTCAGTATAATATGACATATTATCTTGCTGACGGTATCTACCCCTCTTATCCGACCTTCGTCAAATCCGTTAAACTTCCTCAAAGTGAAGAAGACAAGCTATTTGCAAAATATCAAGAGGCATATCGGAAGGATATAGAACGTGCGTTTGGAGTGCTCCAAGCTCGGTTTAAAATCATTCGAGAACCAGCTCGAATGTGGGAGATAGCGGACTTGGCTATGATCATGAGAGCATGTATCATATTACATAATATGATTGTTGAGGATGAACGAGATACGTATTCTCAAAATTGGCTTGACTATCAGGATCATCCCGAGGCAAGTGGGTCTAGTACACAGTAACCATTCTCGACTGAGGTATTACCAACATTTGAAAATCATGTACATACTAGATCGGAATTGCGTGATCAAAGGGCTCATCAACAATTGCAGAAGGATCTAGTCAAACACATATGGGCAAAGTTCGGAAATTAGTGATTTTAATAATTTTATTGTACTGTCAGTCGAGTCTATGTATCGTATGCTTATTTGTTTTTCATCACTTGAGGAGCTAGCTAAGTTTATTGTAACTTTTCTTATTTTTAATAATTAAAAAATTCTCGTATTTATTCAATTGCCATTAAAAAAATTAATTAAGTGTGAATTAAAAAAATAAAAAAAATAAAAAAATCTCGAATTTATAAATAATAATAGTAATCATTTATTTTTTAATTATATCTTATTATTATTTTATTAATCATAAAAATAAAGATTATAAATAAAATAAAAATAGTGGGGTATAGAATGATAAGTTGGGAGTAGTTGAATTTTAAACTAAACTAGTTATTGTGGGGGGTGTAGTTGAGAGGGTAGTTGAATGATTAAGTGGATGGAGAGAGAAGATGAGGTATCGTGATATTAAGGTAGTTGAATGTTTTTGAGGGGTTGAGACTGGTCTAAGATTTGATGCTCTTGTCTGGCATTGTTTTATTTGAAGAAAATTATCCAAATAATCGTGATGGCCCTCAGTTGTTGAGCACTTGTTCAATGGAGATAGGGAGTTTTACTTTCAGTTGTTGAGCACATGCCATTATTTATACAGTACCAGCAGCTCAGAGCTGCTCACTTAATTACATGAATGAACCAAACAAAACGGTTTAAGTAAAAAAAATTACAGTACTATATATCATGAAACACACATTCATAAACACAAACACAAAACACAAAACACAAAACACAAAACACATACACGCACATATATAGATTGATTAGTACTGATTCAAAAGAGGTGGTGATGTTTCTTTCCCTCAGCCTCTTCAGCTTCTTCCTTTGACTCTTTCTTCTCGTGATGCTCGTGGAACGCATATCCACCCGCTCCTACTGCTGCTGCCGCTGCTATTTCCTCCTCTATCTTGTGCTTGTGCGCGTGCTCCAGGTCTTTCTTTGACTTTTCATGCTAAATCATATCCGATTATAAATTAATTTAACATATCAATAATTCGCACTAATACGTGTTAATATCGTGCAGTATTATTAAGGGCAATGATAGGGCCCAAAAGAAGTTCAAAACAAATAGATACAAAATGAGATGATGATATTTTATTGGTTGCATTGATCGTGGATCCTCTAATTAAAAGCACCAACAAAATCATCTATATTTTGTGGCTTTTTTGTGACTTTAGTATTACCTATTATTAAAACGAGCTTTGCACAAAAAGTATTATATTATATTATTTATTTATTTTTGAGAAAAAATTAAGTATTTTAAGTTGTTTTGGGGGGAGAAGAGATTAACAATATGGCCACAGAAGTTTAGCTCAAGTGGCAACTGGCGGTTTCCCTTATTTATATGAGAGTATGAAAGGTCATGGGTCCAATCCCTACCGAATGCACTTTTTCAAGTACACTCTTGTACTCCCTCCGTCCCTGTTTAAGGTTTTTACTTTCCTTTTTAGTCTGTCCCAATTTAAAGTTCTTACTTTGCTTTATTACCTAGAATGGAAAGTGGGACTCACTTGTCATTCTCACAACAAAAATTCCTTACCCACTTTCTCTCTCCCACTTTACTTTTCATACTCACACCATTTACTTTTTCTTAATCTCCGTGCAAAGTCAAACTAAGAACTTTAAATTGGGACGGAGGGAGTAATAGATTAAGTCAATTACTCCCTCCGTCCCATTTCAAATTGCAAATACTAGGTTGGCACAGGGATTAAGGGAAAAAGTGAAAAAAATGATGTGTTGTTAGTGTTGATAGTTGAGTGGGAGATAGAAAATGGGGTAAAGAATAGTTAGTGGGTTAGTGGATGTGAGTGTGCAAGTGGGTTAAAACTTGCCATTTTTGATTTACAATTTTAGTTGGGACACCCTTTTTGGTAACTTTTGCAATTTGAAATGGGACGGATGGAGTATTATTTTTTTTAAAAAAACAAACAATATATATATATATATATATATATTTAATTTTATTTTTTTTTTGAGAAAGAAAAACTTGTAGGAATATGATCATGAAAGTGAGCTTAATAATTTTAATTACCAACGCGAAGGCGCCAGCGGCGACACCACCAAGCTCACCGAGGTGCTCGTGGCGCTTGTGCTCCTTCTCTTCTTTCTCATAATTATGTGCTTTGTCAAAATCATGTTCTCTGATCTCCTCATTAAGAGCTGCTTTCCTAACAGCCACAGCCTCAGTAGCTTCACTGTAGCCAGTGCCACCGTAGCCATCAATGGGTGTTTCGGAATAGGTGGCGTCGACAACAGTCGGACCGCCCTCCTCTTGATCTTTCTTGTGGTGGAAGAGGCTGTGGTGGTGGTGCTTCTCTTCCGACATGGTGGTGGTCAAGTGTTAATAGTGTAATGTGAAAGGGGGTGTGTAAAAGTTATATATAATGGCTTGTGAATGATGATTTGTGTTCAAAGTGCTATTTATAAGTGTTGATTTGAATAAAAAGTGGAAATTTCGAGTTGATGATTAAGGTGTAGGAACAACAGGGTGAGGTCGTGGACGGTGTCGATTTAACTAGGGTCACAATCTTTTATCTTTGTCCTACTTTCCTTTACACAATACATACATTAAAACAGAAATAGTAATGTACTCTCTCCCACAATAAAGTTTTTAGTTTGACTTTACACGAATATTAAGAAAAAATAAATGTTGTGATATAAAAATTAAATAAAAAAAAGAAAGTGAATAAGGTATTTTTGTTGTGGGAATGATAAATGAGTTTCATTATTCATTTTAACTAATAAAACAATTAAAAACTTTGATTTTTTTTTTTCAAATAATTCCTTTTCATATCAATATCTACCCAAATGACACTAGGGAAATTTTATGTACCAAAATGACCAGTTTTTATGAAGTCGGCATTGGCCATACCGATTTTAGGAAGTCGGCATTACCAATGCCGACTTTACGTAAGAAGAAAACGGCAATTCCAACCTTCCCCCATTGTTCAGAAGAAAACGGCAACTCCCTGCCCTCCCTCTCCAGCGACCACCCCTCCCTTCCTAACATCCGCCTTCTCCTCCGACAACCTTCCCCCATTGTCCCACCTCCGGCCATCTCCGTCTCGCCCATACCCTCCCTCCCGGCGACCATGTTCCCGTCACCTACCCACGTCGATCTCTTTCCCTCCCCAACTCCGGCGTCGTCTCCCTCCCTTCCTAACATCCGCCTTCTCCTCCTATATCCCGACAACAAATTCGATAAGTCTTAAAGGATTCGAAGACTGAGAAAGCAGTTACCGTTGCAAATTTCCAAATCATTTTCTATGCTTTCATGATCTGGGTTTGTGCAAAGGGGAATCTTTCTTGATTTGTGATTCCTGCTTTGTTTTGTTTTAATTTTTCGCCGATCCTAATCCGATGAAAACCATCGACCATCAAGAGGTAGCAATATGATCTGGGTTTTGTTTTAATTTGTGTAAAGGGGAATCTTTTGTTTTAATTTTTCGCCGGCGGGGAAGGGATTTTGATTTGGGATTTTGGGGACGATGGTGTTTCCGGCTTTTTTTTTTTTTTTTTTTTTTTCAGGAAGAAGTCGGCAGTGGCAATGCCGACTTCATGCCAAAATCGGCATAGCCAATGCCGATTTCATAAAAAAATAGTCATTTTGGTACATAAAATTTTCCTAGTGTCATTTGGGTAGATATTGATTTGAAAAGGAATTATTTGAAAAAAAAAATCTAAAAACTTCAGTAAAAATTTATTAAGAAAAGGTGGGAGTACAATTTATCAGTAGAGCAAAGGTGAAATGGATAATACTAATGGAAAAGTGAGAGAGAAATGGTCGACCAAAAAAGGAGTGGATATGAAGATCTCATGACATGTGTTGCCCTTAATTGTGCCATTATATAATCAAAGACTTTCTTTTTTTCCAAACCACTCACAAATTAATGACGCAACGAGTTGAATTTAATTCGTATTGTGGAAATGGGAGGAGATGAAATTAATTTCACAATTAAGCTTTCTTTTAAAATAAAGGGTGGACGGTAATGGGCCCACTTATCGTGGCAGGTGGCGACACTAGGCTTGTCACCTGTCGGCAACGAGAGTGGAGTATATTCCCATATTATTCATTTGAGCAATCAGTATATACTCCCACCGTCCCATAACAATGTGCACAAATTACCATTTTAGTTGTTTCATTGATAAATCACACTTTCCTAAAATGGCAAAGAATCTTTACTATTCATCCCACTCATTCTCTCTTATACTTTACTTTTACACTCACAACACCAATCAACCTACTATTCTATACCCCACTTTCTCTCTCCTACTTCACTTTTTACATCCACAACAACTACTCATTACTATTCATTCGTTAATTCCCGTGCAAAACCTTTTCCTACTTCACTTTTTACATCCACAACAACTACTCATTACTATTCATTCGTTAATTCCCGTGCAAAACCTATTTTGCGCACATTGTTATGGGACGGAGGGAGTACTTGACAAATCACAACTGCTTCATACTTTATTTTAATTCAATAATTTCTCAAGTTTTTTTTATTAGTAGTTTTTTTTCTTTTCACGATATTCATTTTGTTTTTAAAATTTTCTGTTTCACGATTGAATTTTGATTTTAATCGTATGGCTCAAAGGATTTCTGAATATTGTGGACATATAGTACTTTCGCCCCAAAATAATAGTCTTGTTTGACTTTTCAAACATTGTGAAGTTACATTTGTAAAGTTATGCCAAGAAACCGTGTGGGAAGAAGAGTATGATGGTAATATTGTTTATTCACAAACCTAACCAATCAAATCAAACCAAATCCTAATTCAAATATCTCCTAGCATATCAACTCTATCTAACTAAGGAAAGATAATAATAAAATATATTCTTAAAGATATTTACAATATCTCATCTCATCTAGATTCCGGCTTGATCTCGTTCAGTTGACTCGGTCAAACTCGGTCCGCTCGATATTATTCTCCAACTAGTTACATTAAAAGCTCAATGATTATGAAGTCTTCATTACAAAAATGAGACCAACTTTTTTAGACAAATGAAAAGGAGAATTGAGACTTTCATTTTGAGATAGATGGTTTCAAACAGTTACTCTGATAGAAAAGCCACGCACTATATAATGTGACAGGTTACAATAATGTAAATTTTGTAATAAACAAATACCAGCTGAATAAATTAAAATTTGAAACGGATTAGAAGGAAAAAAAAAAAAAAAGGAGGAAATACTGACAAAGATCAAGAAGGTCACTTGGATGAAGATGGATATAAAAAGAGAAGATCAGGTAAAGTTCTCAATAAGGTAAATGTTGGACCTCAATGTATCAAAAAAAATACAAATTAGTTACACATTTTTGCTATACAATTTACAACCCAGATTACACCATTTTAACATTTCCATTGTTATTGTTGTTATGGAGTTTTTCTGCACTGCTACTGCATTTTCATTTTATTATGTCTTTTAAAATTTCGCAAATAACATCTGAACATGTCAATTTGTGCTACTTTAATGGTGGATCAGCAAAGTCCAGGGTATAAGAACTCAAACATCAGTGTAGCACTCGGAAAAAAAAAAACCACCAAATTCGGTATTACCTCCGTCCCAAAACGCTAAACTTGACATTCATTCATTTTTGGACAGAGGGAGCATAACGTTAAAAATAAACATATTCCCTTGGTCAACATATCCACCAAGACGTCAATCTTTAGATCACGTTGCCAATGTGTGCAACTAGTATCTGAGACAAATGTTTCAAGTCAAACCTTCATTATTTCCATCATGTCCACCAAGAGACAAATAGAAGAAGTTGAAAATGAAAAGCTACTACTGATAAAAAGGTTTCTGAAAGAAACTTTGCAGAATACTTGGATCTCCAAAAACTGAACTGGTAAAAGTAAAATTAGAAGGTCTGAAGATGAAGACTCACTCACAAACACGTTGGACGAGCTGGTCTGCTGGCAAAGCTCCTTTATGGAAACAAACGCACACATAAGTTGTATAAAAACTACTCCCTCCGTTCCAACGTGAATGACCAAATTTGCACTTGATCAAGAGCAAATTTAGTCAATCATTTTGAGAACAGAGGTAGTATATTCTATTCAAGATCTTCCTTCGTAAGGCAAATAGTTCTGATAGAACTAGTTGGTCCTTAATTTTTATCCAAGAAAAATAGTTGATTGGATATGCAGTTTTATGTTTAACATCGTTGCCCTTTCCAAAAGAACAGTATTCAAGAAATCAAAATTGTAGCCAGAAACAGCACTAGGTCACATAGGGTTCCCCATCTTTAAATAAGATTCTGTACTTACCTGCGAGGCTGCGATTCTGGGGGTACTTTTCCGTGCCAATTTTTATGACCTTGATCTTATGTTGAAGTACAACACTGACTTGATCAAGTACAGGAGCCATAAATTGACAAGTACCACACCTGCAAACCAGATTTCAAGTTAGTTCCAGCTGGATTCAGTTTTTAATATACTCCCTCTATCCGAAAGTTTGTCCAATTTTGACCTTTTATAGTCAACACACGTTGACTTTGACCATACTTTAGTGTCAATCTAATGGATTCAGTTTTAATATACATACTCCCTCTATCCCGGAAAGTTTGTCCAATTTTGACATTTTAGAATTTCACTAAAATGATTAGATCGACATCAATGTTTGGTTAATGTTCATTTGTGTTGACCTTAAAAAAGTCAAATGGGACAACTTTCCGGGACTGAGGGAGTATCATTCTATTCCTTCCAGCACTTAATCGGTTACATAAACCAAGGCTTTCAAATACGTAATTAGCAAATTAATCCAGCTTAATGACCATGACGAGATGGCCCACGAAATTGAGATAGTAACCATAACCAATTTGTACATCACAGATCTTCCCGGTTGGTGGGAGGTTTGGGGAGAGGGAGAGAGAGATGAGTTACCAAGTGGCATGAAAGTCGACCAATACAGGCCTGTCAGATTGGAAGCAAAAGTTGCCTTCTTTGCTTGAACCTGAAACTTGGAGGGTAACCGAACAGCCTTTGATTTTAAGGGAGAAGGAAAATATGAGCAGCATAGTGGAAGTTCATTTACGTACAAATTAATGGAAATGAAGTTCAGTAATCTTGTCACAGTTGAACTTAGAAAATGCTTTCTATAACCATAGTTTGATCAAGTTTTGAAGGGAAAATAAAACTACAATGTAAATGAACACGGACTCAATTTTCATCAAAGACCATACTGTTTCTCCTGACAGTAGCTATCAACACAATCTTTAACACTAGAGTTCACACCAAACAGAATATACTCTGTATGAAGAAGTCAGCAGCAGAAGGTGAACATACAATTTCAAAATATAATGCAATCTGAAACTCTAATACCCGTAACAACAAAAATCTTCTCCTGTCTAACATCAAACATCAAACATTGCTTGAAATAAAGTGAAGGGCCCATTTTGAATACAGTATCTCATGTGTATAGTAATTTATCTTGTAACCTAATTAAAATCTACTTCCTCCTTCCCAAAATGAACGTCTGTAATTTCTCTTCATCAAAAGCAATTTCGGACATTCATTTTGGGACAGATGTAGTATAACATTATGAATGTTTCATGTTTCCATGTCAATTGATGGGATATATCAAACAACCTAATGCTGGACAAACACCTTCCCCATACCCCATACTCCGTAGTCCATATCGCTTATCCAATGTCAAGATCATTGCTGAAACATTACACATTCAACAATGTTCCATTCTCACACTGAGTATTACTTTCCACTAGCCACTAAATAGAAAAAAAAAAAAAAAAAAAAAAAAAAAGATGAAGGAGATAATAGAATAGAAATGTAGATGTGCTCATCATTCAAAATACGACTTCACCTAGAAATCTCCTGAACACTACAGGGGGAAGAAGTGCAGGAGTCAATATAGATTGTAGTACAGTATGAGACATGAACGATGCAATTCCAAAGGCAGTTCAAGCTCCTCTGTTTCCCACTTTAAATGCCAAAGTGCCTCTTTCAAGTGCTTTACTTCTCAAATCATTGAATTAAGAGGATAGCAAAACTACACACAAATGAAGGATTTTGTTCTGACATGACAGTGAGGCAACTTTCACACCCCTTACGGATGCCCAATGATGAGAGAATCCAGGTTTGTTTGTCATGGAAAGATAAACTTCTGAATCAATTCAATTTAAACCAAAAAAGCAGATGTGTATGTGTGTGTGTGAGAGAGATCGGTTCATGAGGGGCTGGGGGAGAGGGGAGGGGATGGTCAAAGGAATTAAGCTGATCATGCACAAAGAGAAGATCAATTTGACAGAGATTATCAAACCTGTTTCCTTCTGATATAAAAAATGGCGTTAACCGAGTGATGGTAATGACACGTAGGACCACACACCCGCGTGTTGGGAATTTAGTGGTACCCCGTTGCAATCTAGATAAAGAACACAAACCCACAAGCACAATAATGGAAGAATCACACACACAAGAACACAAGAATTGTTTACCCGGTTCGTTCAACACATGAACTACGTCCGGGGGCAATTGCCAAGCCAATATATTATTAGACACCTTCTAATATGTTGCTGCAATGTGTCCTAGGTCGTGACTATGCTTATATAGCAATACAAGGAAGATCTAAATCAAATTAAGAAGAGATTGTGTCAAAATAGGAAACAAATCAGCCCAGCCGGCATACCAAGCGCCCGCTTGGTTCTAGGCGAGCGCCCGCTTGAATTAATTTCCCCCAGGCGGATCACTCACTGTCCATTTGAGCGCCCGCCTGGTCCAGGGCAAGCGCCCGCCTGCTCCTCCGCCAGGAACTCCTCCTCCGGTTTGAACCCTTTTTTATCTCCACCAACTCCCCCGACTTAGACTCCTTTTCTTCCTCATAGTTTAGGACTCCAATCCTAACAATCTCCCACCTGGAGACTAAACTCATAAGCATAGAAACACCCATCAACTCCCACCACGGAGTGAACACCTTTGAACACATTTTACCCCCTCATATTGGCTTGACATTACCGAGCCTCCCGCTCAAGTACTAAGGCGAGTTGAAACCAAGCGACGTTTCAACCCCTCCGTGTTAGATAGTTCTTGCCTCCCCAAATCAGCTTCTACCTTGATTTCTCTCCGCAAGTCTAACTTCGCCTTCTCCCTCCAGACCCATCTTCCTCGCAATGCTTCCCCTTGAAACTTGGACACACCTTGTTTCTTGCATCGTCTTCTCTTGGTCTGAACACGCTCTCTGTTAAGGCACTTGGACTTCCACACCGCGTTGATCAACTTTGTGTCCTTCTCCCCCCTAACATACCGTTTCTTGATGTCTCTCCTTTCTACACCAATAGGCCGGTTCTTTAGCCTCTTGCTCCCACCCGAGCTAATGCAGACATTGTAGGTAGAGTACAACATCTTCTCCTTAACCCCATGAGCTATCACCTTAGCTCCTTTTGTGATTTCCCAAGACCCACCAGTTAAGGTCACACCATACCCTTCATCATCAAGTTGTCCCACAGAAATCACCCTCCTTCTCAAGTCCGGAACATGCATCACATCGTGCAATTTTAAAACAGCCCCGTTAGGTGTCTTCATCATTACATCCCCCTTACCTTTGATCTTCAAAGGTTGATCATCACCAAGATAGACAACCCCAAAATCTCCAGTTTTATACCGCTCCATTGATTCTGCATCCCCACTAGCATGACAAGAAGCTCCAGAATCCAACACCCAATCTTCACCTGACTGCTCCTCTCCTAGGATTAATACATCCCCATCATCCACCACGTGTGCATCACCATCCTTATCCGAACAGTCATAACTGATATGACCCATCGCGCCACAATTGTAGCACTTGACCGGTTTTTTTCCCTTTTTCGGTCCTCCCCTTCCCCTATTTCTCTCCACCCTAAGTGCAGACCCATCTGCGGAAGATTCTCCCCTTTTCTCTTTCCTTCTCAACTCCTCTTGAAGGATGAGATCTCGAACTTCCGTATACACCAATGGTGTTTTCGACGTACTAACCGTTGTGACAGTTACCTCCCAACTATCTGGCAATGATTTTAGTAGAAAACATGCTAACACTTCATCGGAGAAAGTAATATCAACACTTTTCAATTGGTCCACCATACCTTTGAAACTGCCGATATGACTTGCTGCTGTCTGCCCCTCTGACATCTTCGTATTCGCAAACCTCTTTATCAAATGCACCTTGTTGATATTCGACGGCTTCTCATACATGTCTGACAGCATCTGTAGCTACCCCACCGTTGTCTTGGCCTCCATTGCGTTCCGTGCAACGTCGTCGGTTAGAGCGCTCCTCACCGCTCCTAACGCCTTCCGATCTAACGTCTCCCAATCCCCTTTTGACATGTCTTCGGGTTTCCCACCTAAGGGTTTATGAAGATCCTTACAATAAAGGTAATCTTCAACCCTTATCCTCCAAAATGTGAAATTCACACCGTTGAATTTCTCGATTGAGTTCTTCATCTTAATTGCTTCACAAAGTCCCCAAGAACGTGATTCAAAATTAATCAACTAATGAAACTTTGAATCCTCCTAACCAAAGCTCTTGATACCAGTTGTTGGGAATTTAGTGGTACCCCGTTGCAATCTAGATAAAGAACACAAACCCACAAGCACAATAATGGAAGAATCACACACACAAGAACACAAGAATTGTTTACACGGTTCGTTCAACACATGAACTACGTCCGGGGGCAATTGCCAAGCCAATATATTATTAGACACCTTCTAATATGTTGCTGCAATGTGTCCTAGGTCGTGACTATGCTTATATAGCAATACAAGGAAGATCTAAATCAAATTAAGAAGAGATTGTGTCAAAATAGGAAACAAATCAGCCCAGCCGGCATACCAAGCGCCCGCTTGGGTCTAGGCGAGCGCCCGCTTGAATTAATTTCCCCCAGGCGGATCACTCACTGTCCATTTGAGCGCCCGCCTGATCCAGGGCAAGCGCCCGCCTGCTCCTCCGCCAGGAACTCCTCCTCCGGTTTGAACCCTTTTTGATCTCCACCAACTCCCCCGACTTAGACTCCTTTTCTTCCTCATAGTTTAGGACTCCAATCCTAACACTGCGCACGCGCGCAGACACACAGGGAGAGAGAGGGAGGGGGAGAGAGAGAAAGAGAAGGGATATGTATTAAGCTTGAATAATAGAACCAAGAAGAAAGACAAAATAGAACATGTGGACCTTATGTTTCAGAAATGCAAAGATGTATCTGCGAGAGGGAGAGCGTCCGCAGTTTGCCAAACGAGTGGACGCGGGAAAAGGGGGCGAATTGTGCGAGGCATGTGCTTGCTACATTTAAGAGACATATGTATCCTACAATAACAAAGACAATGCCATTACTCTGGGACGGAGGGAGTATTAAAAAAAAGAGATATTTACAAGCAAGAAGGTTAATAAATTTCTCTCTTTTGTAGAAATCCTTTGATTCTCTCCTCAGTGAGAGCCGTAGATTTCTCTCCTCAGTGAGAGCCTATGTTTATGTTTGTTGTTTCGTTTGTTTGTTGTTTTTTGTATCTTCTAATGGCGAAAATGTCGCGCCCCGACCCGTGGTCCTACTTGGCCCCACGTCCGGGACACGCACGGAAGACGTCACAAACATTTTAGGAAAATTTTTCGAAATATACTTTCATAAAAAGTCTTATATAACCAAACAACATTTACTAGACTTGACTATAAGTCACAAAACAAACTTCACAAACAAGTACTTAGCCACTTGGCTATAGACTTCACTTTCTTACTTATTTACAACACGAACATCTACTAAAAGAGATGATACCACAACTGAGTCACGGGTACACTACCCAAAAGGTATTACATTTACATAATGTATCCTTTACTTACACAACATTTCCCAAAATGTCTTACCCAAAGATCTCCTCGACGTCCTCCCAGTGTGTGTGAACTATCCCCTGGGCTCCTTCTTATCTAAAACGGTAAACAAATAAAGGGTGAGAATAAATCTCAGTAAGTTACTAAAATGCAACTACATTACATGCTAATATGATAAACATAAAGTAACAATATCACCAAATAATCATATAGCATATAACACATAATATGAGAGGCTCCCTATCGCCAACCGTCCCATACCGGTTGGAAATAACGACCAACTCATCATACAACACATAAAGCGGAATTAAACACTCATACGTGGATACTGAGCCAAGGTTCTCAAACCAAACAATAGCCATCTGAGAGGCATCAACTGAGCAGCATCGAAGAGCTGAAACGGGTTCCGGAACCAAACAACAACAACAACGGGGAAAATGACACAAAGTCATAACCCAAAGTGCCCAACCTTTGGCCGAAGGAAGGGGGTTAAAAATGAGAAACCAATGATAGGAGCCTTATAATGTACTTGGCTCGTGAGACCATTATAATCCCTATCACTGCCCGAACACACACAAAAGTACCAGCTGGACTTTAGACACAACCGAAGCAAAGAAAACTTGCTTTAACAACAAACGGTGTATGATTCCAAAGTAGGGAACCACACAAGCTCATCATAGAGAAGTAAACACGTTTTCATAATAGTGTGCACCATATTGACATTAAGTCATCACACAATCCATCCAAACAATCACATTAATTCAAGCTTGATCACAAAAGACCAACTCTACCATAATGAACCATGGATACTCTTTTTGGTACTAAACACCTACTGGATTTCCGTACTATAAAAATCAAAACCCAACTCAATAAACCAACCCATCGTGTAGTACTCGAGAAGAGCTTTCCAACGATAGTTTACACGACTAAAACGGAGTCCGGATGAAGAAGTTATGACTTCCGGAAGATTTTACGTAAAAATGTACAAGTTCAGAATTTGGGCCCTTACACGACTCGTGTACCACTACACGACTCGTGTAACAACTTCTACACAAGTCGTGTAACAGTACACGACTCGTGTAAAAAATCACCCCTTCAGAATCTCCCCTTACACGACTCGTGTACCACTACACGAGTCGTGTAATCAGACCAGGAACAAGATTTTGGCTGAAAACAATATACTCCCTTCATCTCACCAACCCAAAATACTAACATTAGCAACACTCAACATTTTCAACCTTCACAAAGGCTACAAACTCAGCCCAAGAACAATACTAACACCAACTTCTATAGCATTCCCAATAATAACAAGCTATGTACAAGTTTTTACTACTCCCTCTGTCCCAAATTTACAAGTATATTAAAAGTATACCAAGTCATCATTTTATAACATATAAAGCATATAAAACATGTTTATGACCATTTTAACATTTAAAGGGGGATTAGTAACTTACCTATTTTTCGGAAAAGTGTCAAGAAAATAATATTTGACCCGGTAGAAAGAATCTATTCAACACCCTGAACATTTATATATAATTAGATTTGAAAATGGAGTAGTAAATTAAAATTGAGAAAATCACAAAGACAAGGACCCTAACCTTCTTCCATGGAAATGAGAGCAAGCAAATTTTTGTGTGTGTGTGTGTGATTTTGCTTTCTACCCAGGTAAAGGAATTGTGAAGATAAGCATACATAATTCCTATATATAGTCATTCTCCTAGGCCCTTCTACTTTCATTATGAACAAATAAACCCTTGAACATTATA
Organism: Campanula takesimana; assembly: GCA_026119855.1. Lineage (NCBI taxonomy): Eukaryota > Viridiplantae > Streptophyta > Magnoliopsida > Asterales > Campanulaceae > Campanula > Campanula takesimana. The sequence goes on from JAOWBW010000019.1 coordinate 484,455, forward strand.
GTTACATTTTGGCCCACAAACTTCCACCAACTCAATTATTTCTTGCTAACTAAATTGCTACTAACAACTAACTAACACCAAAAATCAAATAAGATGTGCAATTATATAATATGATGCAACACCTAAAATGCACACATAATTTTAAATTAAATTTCTCAAAATATAAAATAAATATTAAAATAAATAAAACGGATTTTGGGGTCGTTACACTCACTCCCCCTTAAAGAAAATTCGACCCGAATTTTAGGATTGCTTACCTCAACCCTTAAACAACAAAGGGTACTTCCTCTCGATCTCTTCCCGAAACTCCCAAGTCGACTCTTCCACGCTATGATTCCTCCACACAACTCGCACAAGGGGAATACTCTTAGTTCGCAATTCTTGAATCTTTGAATCAATAACTTGGACTGGATGTTCCTCGTAAGACATACTTGGTTCAATATCCTCAGGAACCTCGGACAAGACATGAGAAGGATCATACACATACTTCCGAAGCATCGAGACATGAAAAACATTATGGATCTTGTCAAGAGAATGAGGTAACGCAAGACGATACGCTCTATCTCCAACTCTACTCAAAATCTCGAATGGGCCAATATACCTCGGTGCTAGCTTGCCTTTCTTCCCGTACCTTCGAATCCCCACTTTAGGTGAAACTTTCAAAAACACAAAGTCACCAGAATGAAACTCAAGATCTCGCCTCCGGTGATCGGCATAGCTTTTCTGTCTACTCTGAGCGGTACTCAAACGATCCCGAATAAGTTTAACTTCCTCAACTGATTTGTTCACCATGTCAATACCCCAAATTTTTGCTTCTCCCACTTCATCCCAACAAATCGGAGACCGACATTTCCTCCCATACAAAGCTTCATACGGAGCCATCCCAATACTTGACTGAAAACTGTTATTATAGGCAAATTCCACGAGAGGTAAATGAGAATCCCAAGAATCTGAAAAATCAACTGAGCAAGCTCGCAACATATCCTCGAGAATCTGAATAGTCCTCTCTGACTGCCCATCTGTCTGGGAATGAAAAGCTGTACTAAACTTCAACTCTGAACCCAAAGCCTTCTGAAATGATTGCCAAAACCGAGATGTAAATCTAGGGTCACGATCAGACACAATACTCACCGGAACACCGTGCAATCTCACAATCTCATTTATGTACAAAGTTGCAAGCCTTTCCATCGAGTAACTAATCTCAATAGGTAGAAAATGAGAAGACTTTGTCAATCTATCCACGATCACCCAAACTGCGTCAAACCTTCTTCGAGTGCGAGGTAATCCCGTCACGAAGTCCATAGTAACATGTTCCCACTTCCATTCCGGAATCTCTAACGGTTGAAGTAACCCCGCAGGTCTTTGATGCTCAGCTTTAACTTGTTGACATGTCAAACATTTAGATACATAATCCGCTATCTCTCTCTTCATATTATTCCACCAAAAGTGCTGCTTCAGATTCTGATACATTTTTGTGCTCCCGGGATGAATAGTATACCTCGACTTGTGGCCCTCATCAAGAACTTGGCGTTTAATCCCATTAACGCAAGGTACACACAACCGACCTTTGAAAGTTAACACTCCTTCGGAATTAAGAGATAAATCCTCAAATTTGCCATCTTCGATTTTATCTACGATTTTCACCAACTCCGGATCATCCTTCTGAGCTTCTTTTATTTGTTGAATCAAAACTGGTAATACTTGAATACTCGCAAAAATAGCCCCATGCTTTGACTCACAAGGATCCCAATCTCGAGCATCCTCTAACATCTTCCATTCACGCACCATCAATGAAGCCATAAAAGATTTCCGGCTACTAGCATCAGCTACCACATTTGCTTTACCCGGGTGATAAGAGATAGTACAATCATAATCCTTCAATAGCTCCATCCATCTTCTTTGCCTGTTATTCAACTCTTTTTGGGAGAAAAGGTACTTCAAACTTTGATGATCGGTAAATATCTCAAATTTGGCTCCGTAAAGATAATGTTTCCACTTGTGCAATGCAAAGACAATAGCCGCAAGCTCCATATCATGGGTAGGATAATTCTGCTCGCTCAGAGTCAACTTTCTTGAAGCATACGCAATCACCCTTCCGTTTTGCATTAACACACACCCGAGGCCTTCTTTAGAAGCATCGCTATAGATTACCAAATCATCATTTCCATTAGGAAGCGCAAGGATAGGAGCTGTAGTCAACCTCTTCTTCAATTCTTCAAAGCTAGCTTGACACTTGCCATCCCACACATAAGGAACATTCTTTCGAGTCAACTGAGTCAATGGAGTAGCAATTTTAGAAAATCCCTCGATAAATCTTCTATAATACCCGGCTAGACCCAAGAAACTTCGAATCTCCGTAACTGATTCAGGCCTCTTCCAATTCACAATAGCTTCAATCTTGGAAGGATCTACGGATATTCCTCTATTAGAAACCACGTGCCCAAGAAAAGACACTTCATCGAGCCAAAAAGCACACTTACTGAATTTCGCAAACAGTTGCTTCTCACAAAGAATAGATAAAACCATTCGCAAGTGTTGCTCGTGCTCCTCCTTAGACTTGGAATACACAAGAATGTCATCAATAAATACAACCACGAAGGTGTCAAGGTAAGGTTTGAAGACCCGATTCATCATATCCATGAAAACAGCCGGAGCATTAGTCAACCCGAAAGGCATAACAAGGAACTCATAATGACCATACCTACTACGGAAAACAGTCTTAAAAATATCCTCAGAACGGATCTTTAACTGATGGTACCCACTCCTCAAGTCAAGCTTCGAAAAGACGACTGACCCTTGGAGTTGATCAAACAAGTCATCAATGTGAGGTAGAGGATATTTATTCTTTACGGTTACCTGATTCAGCTTCCTATAGTCAATACATAGTCTCAAAGACCCATCTTTCTTCTTGACAAACAATACAGGAGCTCCCCACGGTGACACACTAGGACGAATGAATCCCCGATCAAGTAACTCTTGCAATTGCACCTTCAATTCTTTTAGTTCAGCTGGAGCCATTCTATAAGGTGCTTCAGATATGGGGGTAGTACCTGGAAGCAATTCAATACCAAACTCGATCTCTCTATCGGGAGGCATGGAATATTCAGAAGAGAACACATCAGGTAACTCTTTAACTACATTCACATCCTCTATTTCAGGAGACTTTTTTAGTAGTATCCAAAACACAGGCCAAGTACCCCGAACAACCACGGTGCAATAGCCTCCTAGCTTTCACATACGAAATAATACGAATTCCCTTACCCAAAGAAGTTGCCTCAAAAGTAAACACAGGCACACTAGGGATAGAAAACGTAACCACTTTTTTAAAGCAATCAACAGAGGCATGATATTTACTTAACCAATCCATGCCCAAAATAACATCAAAGTCTTGCAATGGCAAAATAACTAGATCAGCAAGTAAAACATGCTCACTAATATGCACATCACAATCACGTAACACCTTGTCAGCTATCAAACAATCTCCCATAGGAGTCGACACTTCTAGCACATAAGGCAAAGACTCAGAGGAAGAATGCAATCGAGGTGCAAAAGACACAGACACATATGAATGCGATGAGCCGGGGTCTATAAGTGCACGTGCTCTCAAACCTGACATAGAAATTATACCTCCTATTATGGTGGAAGCATCCGAAGCTTGTTGCTGATTGATTGCAAACACACGACCTTGAACTTTTGGTTTCCCCGAGGCATCTCTTTTCTGACCTTGAGACGGTCCAACACCACTCCCCGATGGTTGACCCCTCGATCTAGTACAATCCCTTTGAAAATGGCCAAGTTGCCCACAATTCAAACACTTTCCTTGTTTCTTCCAACACCGCTCCTCACTGTGCCCTTCCCTTTGACAATAATTACATACTCTCTTTCTTTGACCCCCGGAGAAATTACCTTGATTTCTAACACTCGGTTTCCCTTGTGGTTGTCCTCTAAATGGGGTTGAAGTCCCTTGTCCTCCACGATTTTCATTTCTTTATGGTTGTGGTCTACCTTGCCTTCCAGCACTTGTTAATTCCACCTTCCTCTTGTGTTCTTCAATGTCGTGTTCTACTTGATAAGCTCGATCAACTGCATCTTGAAACTCTTGTAACTTGTGGGACACCAATTGAGTCCGGATCACTGTCTTTAACCCTTTCACAAACCTTGTTGCTTTCCTCTCCTCCGTTGCAATCAAATGGCTACAATACCTCGATAGCTCCGTGAACTTGGCTGCATACTGAGCCACCGACATTGTATTCTGTTCCAAGCTAAGGAATTCTACTTCTTTTCGGTCTTGATCCACCCTCGGAATGAAATGTTCCTTGAACTTCCTCAGAAAATTTGCCCAAGTATATGGTACATGAGCATCGTCCCAACTGGCTTTCAAAGTCCTCCACCAGTACTCCGCAGCTCCAATCAACTTGTAGGTAGCAAACCTAACTCGATCTTCTTCAGTACATCCCAAAACATCGAATATCTTTTCCATGGACTCGATCCATCTCTCTACCTTGGTTACATCCGGTTCACCATCATAGCCGGTTGGTTTCATCTTTAAAAACTGTTCTAGACCATACCTCGGAGGTGCATGCTCTCCTCCTTGCCTCTGATCATGGATGGTTTTCATTGCTGCCTCGAACATCCCTTGAAACATAGCTCGAGCTTTTTCTCTTACATTTCCCTGGCCTGCAGTACCAGACTGTTCACCCTCGTTTTCAGGCATTCTTACTGAGTACCTGCATAAAACACTCAACGTTACTCACTCCATACTCAACTACCCTCCTAGGTTACTTAGTCATTCTAGACCATCTACAACCTAGCTCTGATACCAACTGTCGCGCCCCGACCCGTGGTCCTACTTGGCCCCACGTCCGGGACATGCACGGAAGACGTCACAAACATTTTAGGAAAATTTTTCGAAATATACTTTCCTAAAAAGTCTTATATAACCAAACAACATTTACTAGACTTGACTACAAGTCACAAAACAAACTTTCACAAACAAGTACTTAGCCACTTGGCTATACCCTTCACTTTCTTACTTATTTACAACACGAACATCTACTAAAAGAGATGATACCACAACTGAGTCACGTGTACACTACCCAAAAGGTATTGCATTTACATAATGTATCCTTTACTTACACAACATTTCTCAAAATGTCTTACCCAAAGATCTCCTCGACGTCCTCCCAGTGTGTGTGAACTATCCCCTGGGCTCCTTCTTATCTAAAACGGTAAACAAATAAAGGGTGAGAATAAATCTCAGTAAGTTACTAAAATGCAACTACATTACATGCTAATATGATAAACATACAGTAACAATATCACCAAATAATCATATAGCATATAACACATAATATGAGAGGCTCCCTATCGCCAACCGTCCCATACCGGTTGGAAATAACGACCAACTCATCATACAACACATAAAGCGGAATTAAACACTCATACGTGGATACTGAGCCAAGGTTCTCAAACCAAACAATAGCCATCTGAGAGGCATCAACTGAGCAGCATCGAAGAGCTGAAACGGGTTCCGGAACCAAACAACAACAACAACAACGGGGAAAATGACACAAAGTCATAACCCAAAGTGCCCAACCTTTGGCCGAAGGAAAGGGGTTAAAAATGGGAAACCAATGATAGGAGCCTTATAATGTACTTGGCTCGTGAGACCATTATAATCCCTATCACTGCCCGAACACACACAAAAGTACCAGCTGGACTTTAGACACAACCGAAGCAAAGAAAACTTGCTTTAACAACAAACGGTGTATGATTCCAAAGTAGGGAACCACACAAGCTCATCATAGAGAAGTAAACACGTTTTCATAATAGTGTGCACCATATTGACATTAAGTCATCACACAATCCATCCAAACAATCACATTAATTCAAACTTGATCACAAAAGACCAACTCTACCATAATGAACCATGGATACTCTTTTTGGTACTAAACACCTACTGGATTTCCGTACTATAAAAATCAAAACCCAACTCAATAAACCAACCCATCGTGTAGTACTCGAGAAGAGCTTTCCAACGATAGTTTACACGACTAAAACGGAGTCCGGATGAAGAAGTTATGACTTCCGGAAGATTTTACGTAAAAATGTACAAGTTCAGAATTTGGGCCCTTACACGACTCGTGTACCACTACACGACTCGTGTAACAACTTCTACACAAGTCGTGTAACAGTACACGACTCGTGTAAAAAATCACCCCTTCAGAATCTCCCCTTACACGACTCGTGTACCACTACACGAGTCGTGTAATCAGACCAGGAACAAGATTTTGGCTGAAAACAATATACTCCCTTCATCTCACCAACCCAAAATACTAACATTAGCAACACTCAACATTTTCAACCTTCACAAAGGCTACAAACTCAGCCCAAGAACAATACTAACACCAACTTCTATAGCATTCCCAATAATAACAAGCTATGTACAAGTTTTTACTACTCCCTCTGTCCCAAATTTACAAGTATATTAAAAGTATACCAAGTCATCATTTTATAACATATAAAGCATATAAAACATGTTTATGACCATTTTAACATTTAAAGGGGGATTAGTAACTTACCTATTTTTCGGAAAAGTGTCAAGAAAATAATATTTGACCCGGTAGAAAGAATCTATTCAACACCCTGAACATTTATATATAATTAGATTTGAAAATGGAGTAGTAAATTAAAATTGAGAAAATCACAAAGACAAGGACCCTAACCTTCTTCCATGGAAATGAGAGCAAGCAAATTTGTGTGTGTGTGTGTGTGATATTGCTTTCTACCCAGGTAAAGGAATTGTGAAGATAAGCATACATAATTCCTATATATAGTCATTCTCCTAGGCCCTTCTACTTTCATTATGACAAATAAACCCTTGAACATTATAGTTACATTTTGGCCCACAAACTTCCACTAACTCAATTATTTCTTGCTAACTAAATTGCTACTAACAACTAACTAACACCAAAAATCAAATAAGATGTGCAATTATATAATATGATGCAACACCTAAAATGCACACATAATTTTAAATTAAATTTCTCAAAATATAAAATAAATATTAAAATAAATAAAACGGATTTTGGGGTCGTTACAGAAAAATCTCGTAGAATTTCACAATGAAGTAGAAGTCTTTGTTCTTACTTCACAGAGATGTTTCGTGAATTTTGATATGTTTGGAGGGCGTTTCTTCGTCAACACGGGTTCTCTAACGTATGGACTCAAAGCACATCTTATCAAGTGAGGGAGCTCTTAAATGCCAGATTGAGGCAGTTTCCAAATTTTATTTGAATTAGAATCCGTAAGTCTCAAGATTTAGATCGAAATAAACTTTGTTGTAGGTTAAGAGACGAAACTACTTTTGATATTTTAGATGAGCCTCCTACTTTTGTGGTGTGCCATCTCTTTTATTATTGTGAATGAAATTAATTTTTGTCGTTTAAAAAAAAAAAAAAAAAAAAAAAAACTTGTGGACCATATCCTCATTCATATAAAAAAAATTTAACCAAAAAGGAGCTTGCCTAAAAAAGGCAATAGCAGAAGAAATGTATCATAAACAAGAACTAGAAAAAGGGAAATACCATATTCAGTAAGTTTACCAATCTAATAGACCAATATGAAGCTTACCAATCAAATACATGAAGCTCATTTCTTCGTGAACATCTTTCTATATGGTAGCTAGTCATACCACTATTGTTTATTTTCAATTTCCTTCCAAAGCCAAAATAGACTAATTGCAATATCAATGCACACCTATTAGAACCCACAAATTAAAATTGAAATAGCGATAATGAGAGATAGAAAGGGAAAGAGAGAGAGAGAGAGAGTGTGTGCGTGTGTTTTTACCATCCTTTTAAAAATATACTCCCTCCGTCCCACCTCAAGTGAGATCAACTTGTGGGGCACAATAATTAAGAAAAAGGTATTGTATGTGTGGTAGAAAATGAAGAGAGAGAATGAGTGGGATAAATAGTAGTGTTGGTTGAATAAAATGAGTGGTGGAAAATGAAAAGAGAGAATGAGTGAGGTTAAATGGTGGGGTTGGTTGAATATAAATATATTAAAACTTTTCCATTTTGGGCAGCTTCACTTGTGGTGGGACGGACTGAAAAGGAAATTAGTCTCATTTGTGGTGGGACGGAGGGAGTATTTCTCTTGAGATTTAAAAGGCTTTGCCAACCATGAAAAAGACATCCATCCCACAACCGATGAGATATCAAGCGTCGCTTACCAAAAAAGTGAAGATAACAAGAATAATGAAGACATAAAAAAGAAAGACCAATGGCATATAAAAAAGACAATCACTACACTAACATAATTCTATATTTCTGCCTACAACAACAGTAACAAGAAGGTAACAACAACAAGGACGAGAGCAATAACAACTGAAAGAACAACAACAAAAAGAATAACAATATTAACAATGGAAGTCACTAAGAAGAAGAACATCAACAACAATAATAACATTAGCAATGAAAAGACACCAAGAAGAGGAATAACAACAATCACAAGGTAACAACATCCAAAATGAAACAACAAAATTAACAATGAAAACGCTACAAAAACAACAAACACCACAATAATAGTAGCAACCCAATAAGACTGCCACAACAAAACAAACACAACTACAATAACAACAACAAACGAACAATATTAACAATGAGAAGGCACCAAGAAAAAAAGAAGAAGAAGAACGAGGAGGAGGAGACCAGGATAATAGAAACATCCACAATTACTATAACAACAATGAGAATGCAATAACAAGAAGACAACACCAACAATGTTCTACAACAACAAAGAAAAAATAACAACAATAAGTACAAGAACAATAACAATAACAATAACAAAAACAGAAAGAACAACAACAACAACTACAATAACAACATTAACAGTAAAAGTCACGAAGAAGAAGAAGAAGAAGAAGAACATTAACGATATTAATGTTAGAAAACTTGGGGTTTAGGGTAATTGATAATCCTGGATATTGATTGAATCGTGTACAATCTACTATCCGAGTAAAGTATTTCGACCCTTTAAGCCTAGGTTTCACGAAATCTTCACTGGGATAAGACAATCAAAACAATCTGTATCTTAGGCCAAGAAAACAGATCAGAAACTTAGAGTATTATTCGGGTTTTTTCGTAGAAGAAACATGAGACCAAAATCTGTTTTATAAACAGATGGGAAGAGGGATCAGATATGACTGTTGGCATCAAACAGTCATACCTGTTAGCCAACAGTAGTGTCCTTTGCGGGAAAAACTGGCGGGAATTAATTGGAGTACCAACAATACCGTTTAGGTGGGCGCTGCCCCGCGAGGGGCGGCTTCCCCTCGACCCCCGCCCGCTCTGTTGGGAGCGGGACCCCAACAAGGGGCGCTGCCCCTTGACCCCGCAAGGGGGCGCAGCCCCCTTGACCCATGCTTCTTTATCGTGGTCGAAAACATATTGACTCAAAATGAGTGTGTACTCCACACTTTCCCTTACTCATATCCGAGCCTAATATGAGATCGCATTGGTCTCTAGTAAATCCAATTACATAAAATCGTTGATGACACTAAAATCACCAACAATTAACAATAAGAAGACGCCAAGAAAAAGAATAACAACAACAATGACAAGGCATTAATATCCAAAACAATAACCAAAATAACAACAAAAAGACAACAAAAATAACAAAGATCACATTAACATTAACAATAACAACAACAATGAGAATGCCACAAAACCAAACCCAATTATAATAAACAAGAAGAGAGACTAACTATAATGACAAAACAATAAGAACAATAACAACGCAATAATAAGAACAAGAACAATGTGAATGCAACACTAATATTAACAAATAGAATAGAAGCCTACAACACCAACAACAAATTTATAAAAATAAGGCAAAAACGACATGAGTAACATAAATAGCTAGAACAAGAAACACAACAATAACAACGTTAACACCGAGAAGTCACTAATATAAGAAGGCACCAATAAGAGAAAAAAAAAAGAACAAGATCAACAAGGCAAGAAAAACGAGAACATAAACAAGAACAACAAAAATAACAACATAACAAAAGTTGTACAATAACAACAATATCAACGAGAAGCCACAACCAAAACAACAGTTTTTCTAACAACAATGAGAATGCAATAAAACAAAGACAACAACAACAAGAAGAGACCAACAATATGAGAAGAAAAAAAGACTAATAACAACAAGTCACTAACAAAGAGAACAAACCAATAATAAGAAACAACAATGAGAATGTAACAAAAACAATAATGATGTTAACAAAATTAATTGTGGGGGGGGTAGTCCTAGTGTTTTCCATGTAGATGAGATGTTACACAGACCACCGAAGAGCGATGGAGAGGAGCGAGAACATGAACTAGAGGTGTTTTGAGGAGAGACAAGTATTGTGTGACTTGGTCTAGAGGGAGAAAGTTTGATGTTTAGTGCTAGGATGGCTGCCTCACATGCACTCACTCCATCGTGTGGTAACAATCACACAATTCTCCTTTTTTATCCAACTAAGGCACATGTAACTCTACGATTGAGCCACGTAGCGAACTCCACTATTCTAGCCTCAAATCCACTGCTCCACGGTGATCCCAAATAGTGAAACGAAGAATTCCCCCGACCTTGTCTAATCGCGGGAAGTACTTAGAGAATAACAACAAGCATATCACGGGAGAGAGATATGTATCTGTGGAGCACATACGCATTCGAGAGACAGATACGCGGGACAAAGATGTATCAACGGGAGGAAGAGAGAGCGTTCACACAACAGAACAAACACGGGGAAAGGGTGACACTTGCGAGGCATGTGCACGCTACATTTACGAGACGTGTATCCCACAATGACACAGACACAAATACACCACCACTGAGAAAACCACAACAAAACCAAAACTACAATAACAACAAGAAGAAGGCAATAACAACAAGAATGAATCAAAAACGACAAAAAAGGCATCAAAATAACAACAACAAACAACATCGAAAAGGAAATTCAAAAAACAACGAAAAAGCAATAAGAATAACAATAATGACAATGAAAACAATTATAACAACAACGAGAAGGCTATAACCAAGACAAATAAAAGAAATATATCATAAAATATGAACAAAAAAAAAAAAAGCATATTCAATAAGCTTACCAATCTAATAGACCAACATGAAGCTTACCAATCAAATAGACCAACGTGAAACTCATTTCTATGTGAACATCTTTCTAAACAACGGCTAGTCAACCACTATTGTTTATATACAATTTCCTTGCAAAGCCAAAATAGACTACTTGCGGTATAAATGCACCTATTAAAGCCAACTTATATAAAATTGAAATCACGACAAAAGAGAGAGAGAGAGAGAGAGAGTTTACCGTCCTAAAAATATATTCCTCTTGAGATTTAAATTTCTTTGCACCTTTCCCACAATTGATGAGATATCAAATGACTTACCCAAAAAATGAAGACAACAAGACAACCACTATAGTAACACATTTCTATATTTTTGCCTACAACAACAACAACGAGAAGGTAATAACAATAAGAACGAGAACAACAACTAAAAGAACAACAACAACAACAAATAAGAACATTAAAATTGAAAGTCACTAAGAAGAAGAACATAAAAAACAATAACATTAACAATGAGAAGGCACCAAGACAAGGAATAACAACAACCACAAGGCAACAACATCCAAAACGTAACAACAAAAATAACAACAAAAAAAACTACAAAAATAACAAAGACCACAGTAACAATAGTAACCTAACGAGAATGTAAGAACAAAACAAACACAACTACAATAAACAAGAAAGAGGCTTAGCAAAGACAAAACAACAAGAACAATAACAATAACAAGGAAACAATAAGAACAAGAACAATGTGAATGCAACATCAACAAGAACAAGGAGGTATAACAAAGAGGCAACAACAACAAAAAGACAAAAAGAAAAACATAGAGGAGGTAATAACAACATAAATAAGACAACCAAAACAGAAAAAAATAGAAGTCTACACCAACAATAAAAACTTAAGAATAACAACGAAAAAACTACAAAAATAACAAAGATCACAATAATAATAGCAACCAACGAGAATGTCATCACAAAACAAACACAACTACAACAATAAACAAGGAAAAGAGTTAACAAAGACAAAAACAATAACAATTAAATAATAAGACTAAGAACGATGTGAATGCAACATCAACAAGAACGAGGAGGTATAACAAATAGTCAACAACAACGAAAAGACAATAACAAAAACATAAATAAGACAACAAAAACACAAAAAAAAAAAAAAAAAAAAGAAGAAGCCTACACAACAATGAAACAAAAAACAATATTAACAATGTGACGGCACCAAGAAGAAGATGAACAACAACACCACTTCAAGAACAACGAGAAGGCAACAACAATAAGAACATAAACATGAATAAGAAGGCAACAAGAAAAATAACAATGAGAACGCAATTAAAACAACAACAAGAAAGCAACAAAGACAACAATGATAACAACAACAACAACAATGAGATCGCGATAACAAAAACAGCCACAATTACCATAACAACAACTAAGAGAATGCAATAACAAGAAGAAAACACCAACAAAAAGTCGCAAAAAATGAGAAGATAACAATAAAAAGATGATTAGATTCAATAGTTAGAAAACAATTACGAGAAAAATGCTAAAATAACGACGAAGATAACAAAAAAAGAACATAAGCAAGAACAAGAAGTCAACTACAAAAATAATAACGAGGATGCCACAAGAAAAATAACAAAAACTTTAATAACAATGAGAACCAGTAACAACAAGAAAAAACCAATAACGATGAGAACACAACAGCAAGGCAACAAAACAACAAAGAAAAAGTATCATGGAGACGACAACAAAGAGAAAACAATAACAAGGGGAAAAAAGATTAAACAACAACGAGAATGCAACAATGAAAAAAACGAGTGAGCAACCACTAGGACGACGATGTCAACAGGAACAACGAGAAGGCCACAGCCATAACAACAATGAGAAGGAGGCAACCAGTAGGACGACGATGTCAACAGGAACAACGAGAAGGCCACAACCATAACAACAATGAGAAGGAATCAATTAGAAGACAATAACAACAAAAAACGTAACAAGAGCAAAATGTTATTAAACAAGTAAAAAGAGATATTTACAAACAAGAATATAAAATGAATAAATACTAAAATCACTCAAAAAGTGGCATTGTCTTTTAGTGCATTCATATTATTATGAGCCATGTTATAACCTTTACTAAATTACTAACATGTCAACCTTATAAACCGAGGAACATCTCACATGTGTTGCATATCAACATAAACAATTATGATTAAAAAAAAATATGATTCCAAACTTTAACAACATAAACAATTATGGTTAAAAAAATATGATTCCAAAAGAACGCTTAAGAGTTTTTAAAAGTAAAAATAAGGTTTAGTTGGAGAGTTCTATTTGAAAACCGTCCAAAAAAATGACTTGCATGATAGTTGTAGAGAGAGACACAAAGTTACAAAGGTCTTGAAATGTTTGTAAGCTTTCCCCAACTAAAATCATTTTTTCGTAGGATTTTTGAATTGTTCAACAATCGTGGACCATATCCCCATCTAAACATCTTTTTAGGCCAATATGGAGTTTGCCTAAAAAAAACAAGAACACGAAAAAAAAAAAATACAACAAAAATAATAGAAAAAGAAGAATATCAGATTCAGTAACTTACCAAGCTTACTTACGAATTTGATAGACCAACTTGGCGAACATCTTTCTTTGCGTACATGGGCTAGGAAAACACTCTTCTTTGTATATATAACTTTCTTGTAAAGCAAAAATAGACTAATTGCATTATAAATGAACTTACTAGATCCAACAAGTACAGAATTTGAAACAACGATAAATTAGAGAGAGGGGGAGAGAGGGAGATTACCGTTTTTTTAAATATATACTCATGAGATTTCAACTGCCTTGCCAAACATGAAAAAAACTCTCATCACACAATCGATGAGATATCAAATGATTTAAAAAAATAAAAAAAAATATAAGACAACAACCACAACAATAATGAAGCTATAGAGAAAGAAACAACGGAAGAAACAAGAAAACCATGAAAACAACATATTTCTGCTTACAATAACAATAACACGAAAAAGGTAACAAAACAATAAGTACGAGAACAATTTAAAAAAAAAAAAAAAAAAAAAAACTGAAAGAACAACATCAACACTAAAAGTTACTAAGAAGAAGAATAACATTAACAATGAGAATGAGAATAGGTCAAGAAAAAGAATAACAACGACAAAGCATTAACATTCAAAAAAAATAACAAAAATAACAACAAAAAGGCAACAAAAATAACAAAGACCACAATAATAACAACAACAATGAGAATGCCACAAAAACAAAACAACTATAATAAACAAGAAGAGACCAACTATAATGACAAAACAACAAAAACAATAACAAGATAACAATAAGAACAAGAACAATGTGAATGCGACACCAACAACAACGAGAAGACAATAACAAAGAGAGAATGCAACAACAATATCAACAATTAGAAAACAATAACAATAGCATAAATAAGACAACCAAAATAATAACAAATAGAAGCCTACAACAATAAACATATAAAAAATAAAGAAAAACAATGGGAGCCAACATGAATAGCTAAAACAAGAAACACAACAACAACAACATTAACATCGAGAAGTCACTAATAAGAAAATGAAAAACATCATCAACATTAACAACAACAAAAACGAAAAAAAAACAAAAACAAAAAAAAACAATTAGAAGGCACCAAGAATAAAAAGAAGAACAAGAACAACATAACTAAGGCAAGAACAACGAGAAGAACATAATCAGGAAGGCAAAAGGCAAAAAAAAATAACGAGAAGGCAAAAAAAAAAAAAAAAAACAGAGAAAGAAGCAAATAAAGTATAGTTACAACAATATAAACGAGAAAGCTACAACTAAAACAACCCTTTTTCTATAACACAGCAACTAGAATGCAATAACACAAAGGCAACAATAATTAGAAGAGACAAAAAAATATGAGAAGAAAACAAGACTACTAACAACAAGTCAGTAATAAAACAACAACAAAAAGATTAAGACCAATAGTGTGAACAACAATTGAGAAGTAACAAAAACAATGACGATAACAACATAAATAAGAACTTAAACAAGAACGAGAAGACAACAAAAATAACTGTAGGAGGTCCTAGGTCATTGAATCAGTATTTTCCGGGTTGATGAGTTGCAGGGACTACCAAAGAGTGATGGAGAGGAGCGAGAACACGAACAAGAGAGGTTTTGGGGAGAGACAAGTATTGCGGACTTGGTCTCTAGAGGGAGACAGCTTGATGTTTAGTTCTAAGATGGTTGCTTCAAATGAACACCCCTCGTGAGGTATTTATTGGCAAGAGGAGTAAGGACATGTGTTGCGCACATGCACTCCATTGTGTGGTGACCATCCCGCAATTCTTCCATTTGTACCCAACTAGCCACGTGTAACCCTACGATTGGGCCACGTAGCGAACTTCGCTATTCTAGCCTTCAATACAGAGATCCCAAATTGTGAGAAAAAGACATCTCAGCCCGACCTTGTCTAATCGCAGGAAGTACTTAAAGGATAACAACCCGCATATCACGGGAGAGGGATATGTATTTGTGGAGCACAGGTGCATCCGTGGGAGAGAAAAATATGTATAAGAGGGAGGGAGAGAGTGCGTTCGCACGAAAGAGAAGACGCGGGTGAAGGGGGACACATGCGAGTCATGTGCACGTTACATTTACAAGACATGTGGATCCCACAAAAACAAAGACAAAAAACAACAACAACAACAAGACCACAACAAAAGCAAAAACTACAATAACTACAACAAGAATGAAATACAACAAGACGAAACAAAAACGACAAAGAGGCATCATTAACAACAACAATAATATGAACGCGACAATAAAAAGAATGCAATGACAACTATAACAAAAAATATCAAGAAGGAAATCCACACAACAACGAGAAAGCAACAAAAATAACAATAACGACAACATTACATTAATAATAACAACAACAACAACAACAAGAAGGGGGCTACAACCAAGACTAACACATTTACTATAACAACAACAATGGAATGCAATAAAAAGAACAACAATGATGAGAAATAACAACCACGAGAAAGACAAATAATATGAGAGGATAGCAAACAAATAATAACAAGTCACCAATAATTAAAAAACAACAGAAAAAAGATGACTAAAACCAATACTGAGAAAACAACAATGAGAATGTAACAAAAACAATGACAACGTTAACAAAAAGATGAACTTAAACAACAAGTAGTCAAAAAAAAGGATCAAAAATAACAAAAATGACAACGATAATAACAACGCGAAGACCTGAACAAAAGCAAACAGAACTACAAAAGCAACAATGAGAAGAGGAAGCGAAGAGAATGCAACAACAATAACAATTAGAATACAACAATAACGCATATAGACCGATATAATGAGAACAAGAAAATTAACAACACATCAACAACAACGAGAAGGCAACAACAAAAAGAAACTGAAAACAATAAAGAGAAATCAACAACAAAAAAAGAGTATAACGACGGTGTTTACAAGAATAAAACAACGTCACAACTATAAGAAGGAAACAATTAGAACACAATAACCCCAAGAATGTAAAACCAACAAGAAGTGAGAACAATGATGAGAAGGCAATAACAAGAACAATAAGAATGCAACAAGAAGAACAATAAAAAATAAAAATTCATGAAATAATTAAGTTGCCAACCATATCGAACATTAAACATCTCGTACACGTTACGTACCTCCATCTCTCGCTTTGAGTGTACATAACTCGTGGCAGCTCCATTGATTGTCTTCTTTACCTGAAACCTCATTTATAAATATTAAAAGAGTGTAAAGAGGTATTCACAAACAAGTAGGTTAAATGGAGCTTGCCTTATTTTTCCACAAATTTTTTAGTTGTTCAAAACTATATCCCCATTTAAACATTTTTTTAGGCCAACATGGAGCTTGTCTGGGAAAAAAACAAGAACAGAAGAAAATATCATAAAACAAGAACATGAAAAGAAAAGAAAAATACCATATTTAGTAACCTTACCAATCTAATAGACCAACATGGAGCTAGCCTGAGAAAAAAAAGAACATAAGAAAAATATCATAAAACGAGAAAAAATAAAATAAAAAAATACCATATTCAGTAAGCTTCCAATCGAATAGACCAACATAAAGCTTACACAACAATGAAGCTCATGTCTTCCTGAACATCTTTCTATATGTCGGCTTGTCAACCAATACTGTTTTATATTCAACTACTTTGCGAAGCCAAAACAGACTAATTGCGGTTTAAAGCACCGATTAGAACCAACAAATATAAAATTGAATAGCGAGAAATTAGTGAGAGAGCGAGAGAGAGACAATCGATTAAATAACAAATGATTAGCTTAAAAAAAAGAAGATAACAACAACAACAACAATAATGAAGGCATAGAGAAAGAAACACCAATGGAATTAATATGACAAACGACAACAACAATTGTTAGCCTACAACAACTATAACAAGAAAACGGTAACAACAATAAGTACGAGAACAATAACAAAAACAACAACAGAACGAATAACAACAATTAAAATAACAACATTAACACTAGAAGTCACTAAGAACATCAACAATATTAACAATGAGAAGAGAAGAGAGCAAGAAAAAAATAACAACGGCAATAAGGCTTAATACATCCAAAAGTTGAATATCAACGAGAAGGCCACAACCAAACAACCTTTTTTTTTGTAACTCAACAATTAGAATGCAATGACACAAAGACAACAAGTAGAAGAGACCAACAATATGTGAAGAAAAAAAGACTAACAAGTCAATAATAAAGAAAGACAAAAACAACAACAGATTAAAACCAATAGTGTGAAAACAAGAATGAGAAAGTAACTTAAACAATGACGAGATTAACAAAAATAAGAACTTAAAACAAGAACGAGAAGACAACAAAAATAACTGTAGGATACACGGTCCTATGGGGTTGATTAGTGTTTTCCAGGGAGATGAGTTGCACTGACCACCGAAGAGCGATGGAGAGGAGGAGCGAGAATAGGAACTAGAGGGGTTTCGGGGAGAGACAAGTATTGCGGGATTTGGTTTCTAGAGAGAGAAGGTTTGATATTTAGTAGTAGGATGGTCGCTTCAAATGAACACCCTTCGTGAGAGAATTTATAGACAAGAGGAGTAAGTCATGTGCAAGGCACATGCACTTCATAGCGTGGTGTCCATCCCGCAATTCTCCCTTTTACACCCAACTAGGCCACGTATAACCCTACGATTAAGGAACGCAGCAAACTTCACTATTCTAGCCTCCAATCCACTACTCCATGATGATCCCAAATTGTGAGAAGAAGACATCCCAGCCCGACCTTGTCTAATCGTGAGAAAGGAGCACAGATGCATCCGCAGGAGAGAAAGATATGTATAAGCGGGGGGGGGGGGGGGTGCGTTCGCACAAAAGAGCGGACGCGGAAAGGGGACACGTGCGAGGTATGTGCACGCTACATTTACGAGACGTGTATCCCATAATAACAAAGACAAAAATAACAACAGCATCAAGAAGACAACAAAATAAGCAAGACCACAATAATTACAACAAGAATGCAATAACATCAAGACGAAACCAAACGCGACATATAGGCATCATTAACAACAACAGCCAAAAAAAAAAAACAATAACATGAACGCGACAACAAATAAAATGCAATGACAACAATAACAAACAACATCGAGAACGAAATTCACAAAACAACGAGAAAGCAACAAAAATAACAATAACGACAACGATAACATTAACAATAATAAGAGCAACGAGGAGGCTACAACCAAGACAAACACAATTACTATAACAACAATGAGAATGCAATAAAAAGAACATCAACGATAAGAAATAACAAACACGAGAAGAGAAAAACAATATGAGAAAACAACAAAACCAGTAACAAGTCACCAATGATTTAAAGACAATGAAAAAAGAAGATAAAAACCAATATTGAGAAAACAACAACGAGAATGTAACAAAAATAGTGACGATGTTAACAAAAAGATGAACCTAAACAACAAGAAGTCAAAAAAACGGGGGGGGGGGGGGGGAGGAGGGGGAAAAAAATAACAAAAACGACAACGATAACAACAACGGGAAGGCCACAACAAAAACAAACACAACTACAATAGCGCAACAATGAGAAAGCCACAATAAGAAGAAAAATAATGGCGAGAAGGCAACAATAACAACAAAAAATAACATGAATGAGACAACAAATAAAATGGAGCATCAACAACAATTAGAATGCAACAATAACGCGAATAGACCGATTATAATGAGAAGACAACAAGAAAATTAACAACACGTAATAAAAAACGAGAATGCAACAACAAAAAGAAACTGAAAACAATAAATAGAAAGCAACAACAAAAAAACAACGAGTATAACGACGATATTTTCAAGAATAACAAGAAAGTCACAACGAGAAGGAAACAAATAGAACACAATAACCCCAAGAATGTAAAACCAACAAGAAGAGAGAACAATAACGAGAAGGCAAGAACAATAAGAATGCAACAACAAGAACAATAAAAGTAAAAAATGTATGAAATAATTAAGTTGGCAAACCATATCAAGCATTAAACACCTCGTACACGCTACATACCTCCATCTCCATTAATTATCTTCTTTACCTGCAACCTCATTTATAAATATTAAAAAAAGTGTAAAGAGGCATTTACAATTAAATGGAGCTTGCCTCATTTTATCCATAACTTTTTAGTTGTTCAAAACTTGTGGATCATATCCCCCTTTATACATTGTTTTAGGTCAATATGAAGCTTGCCTGAAAGAAAAAAAAAAAAAAAAAAAAACAAGAACAAAAGAAAATATCATAAAACAAGAACAAGAAAAGAAAAATACCTTATTCATTAAGTTTACCGATCTAATAGACCAACACGGAGATTGCCTGATAAAAAACAATAACAGAAGAAAAATATCATAAAACAAGAACAGAAAAGAAAAATACCACATGCATTAAGCTTACCAATCTAATATACCAACATGAAGCTTACAAGACCAACATGGAGCTTGAGCTTGCCTGGAAAAAAAAAAGAAAGAACAAAAGAAAATATAATAAAACAAGAACAAAAAAAAGAAAGAAAAATACCATATTCAGTAACCTTATGAAGCTTACGAGACCAACATGGAGCTTGCCTGAAAAAAAAAACAAAAAATAAAATAAAAAAACAAGAACAAGAACAAAAAAAGAAAAATACCATATTCAGTAGCCTTACCAATCTAATAGACCAACATGAAGCTTACCAATCAAATAGACCAACATGAAGCTCATTTCTTCGTGAACATCTTTCTATACGTCGGCGTGTCAACCAATATTGTTTTACTTACAACTTCGTTGCAAAGCTAAAATAGACTAATTGTAGTATAAAAGCACATATTAGAACCAACAAATATAAATTTGAGATAGCGAGAAATTAGTGAGAGAGTGATAGAGAGATTACCGTCCTTTTTAAAATGAATTCCTTATGAGATTTCAATTGCTTTGCCAAACATGAAAAAGCATCTCATCCCACAATCGATTAAATAATAAATGATTAGCAAAAAAAAGAGACAACAATAGCAACAATAATGAAGGCATATAGAAAGAAACACCAATGGAATAAATAAGACAAACGACAACACCATTTTTCTGCCTACGACAACAATAACAAGAAAATAGTAACAATAATTATGTACAATAACAAAAACAACAACAGAAAGAATAACAACAATCACAATAACAACATTAACACTAGAAGTCACTAAGAAGAAGAAGAAGAACATCAACAATATTAACAATGAGAAGAGACCAAGAAAAAGAATAACGACAACAACAAGGCTTAATACATCCAAAACAATAACAAAAACAACAAAAATAACAACAAAAAGGCAAGAAAAATAAGACCATAACAACAATAATGAGAATGCCACAGAAACAATAACAACTAAAATAAACAAGAAGAAACTAACTACAATGACAAAACAACAAGATCAAAAACAAGGCAACAATAAGAACAAGAACAATTTGAATGCAATACCAACAACAACGAGAAGACGATAACAAAGAAAAGGCAACAACAACATAAACAGTGAGAAGACAACAATAACATAAATAGACAAATACAACATTTAAAATAGATAGATGTCTATAACAATGACAACAAGAAAAATAAAAGAATAAGGCAAAAACGACAGGAGCAACATAAATAGCTAGAACAAGAAACACAACAAGAACAAAATTAACAATGAGAAGTCACTAATAAGAAAATGAAAAACATCATCAACATAAAAACAAAAACAAGAAAAATACTTAAACGGCACTAAGAAGAATAAAAAGAACATGAACAACATCAACAACGCAAGAACAACGAGAAGAACATAAACAAGAACGCGAAAGCAATAGCAAAAATAACAACGAGAAGGCAATAAAAAATAAAAAAAAGAAGGAAACAAAAATAACAAAAGTTGTATGATTACAACAATATCGATGAGAAGGCCACAACCAAAACAACCATTTTTCAATAACACAACAATGAGAATGCAATAATACAGACAACAACAACTAGAAGAGAGCAACAATATGAGAAGAAAACAAGACTACTAACAACAAGTCAGTAATAAAGAGAAGACGACAACAACAACAAAAAAGATTAAAATCAATAGTGTGAAAACAACAATGAGAAAGTAACAAAACAATGACGACGCTAACAAAAATAAGAACTTAAACCAGAAAGAGAAGACATAAAAAAATAATTGTAGGATAATAGTCGTACGGTGTGGATTTAGTGATTTCTAGGTAGATGAGTTGCACGGACCACCAAAGAGCGATGGAGAGGAGCGAAAACAAAAACTAGAGGGTTTTTTTAGAGGGACAAGTACTGCGGGACTTGGTCTCTAGAAAGAACAGTTTCATGTTTAGTACTAGGATAGTTGTTTCAAATGAACACCCTTTGTGCGGTATTTATAGGGAAGAGAAGTAAGGTCATGTGCGTATTATGTGGTGACCATCCTGCAGTTCTCTCTTTTATACCCAATTGGGCCACGTGTAACCCTACGATTGGGCCACGTATTGAACTTCGCTATTCTAGCATCCAATCTACTGCTCGATGGTGATCCCAAATTGTGAGAAGAAGACATCCCATCCGGACCTTGTGTAACGGCGAGAAGTACATAGAGGATAACAAACCGCATATCACAGGAGAGAGATATGTTATCTATGGAGCACAGATGCATCCGCGGGAGAGAAAGATATGTATAAGCGGGAGAGAGAGAGAGAGAGAGAGGGAGTACATTTACACGAAAGAGCAACACGTGCGAGGCATGTGCACATTACATTTAAGAGACATGTGTATCCCACAATAACAAAACAAAAATAACAACAAGACCACAACAAATGCAAAACTACAATAACTACAACAAGAGTGCAATAACAACAAGACGAAACCAAAAATGAAAAGAGGCATCATTAACAACAAAAAAGAAAAGAAAAAACAATAACATGAACTCGACAACAAAAACAATGCAATGACAATAACAAACAAAATCGAGAAAAAAATTCACATAACAACGAGAAAGCAACAAAATAACAATAACAACAACGAGAATGTACAACCCAGACAACCACATTACTATAACAACAATATGAGAAGACAACAAGACCAATAATAACAAGCCACCAATAATTAGAAGACAAAAAAATAAATTAAAACCAATAGTGAGAAAACAACGACGAGAATATAACAAAAATAATGATGACGTTAACAAAAAGATGAACATAAACAAGAACAAGAAGTCAACAAAAAAAGGAACTAATATAACAAAGACGACAACTATAACAACGGGAAGGCCACAACGAAAACAAACACAACTACAATAGAAACAATGAAAATGCCACAACAAGAAGAAACAAACAACGGCGAAAAGGTAACAATAACAGCAAAAATTAACATGAAAGAGACAACAAAGATAATGCAACAACAACAATAATGAGAAAGCAACAACAACGC
Source organism: Campanula takesimana (assembly GCA_026119855.1). Classification (NCBI taxonomy): domain Eukaryota; kingdom Viridiplantae; phylum Streptophyta; class Magnoliopsida; order Asterales; family Campanulaceae; genus Campanula; species Campanula takesimana. The sequence goes on from JAOWBW010000019.1 coordinate 507,618, forward strand.
GAATAGACCGATTACATAAGAAGACAACAAGAAAATTAACAACAACCCAACAACAACGAGAACGCAACAACAAAAAGAAACTAAAAACAATAAAGAAAAAGCAACAACAAAAGAACAACATGTATAACGACGATGTTCATGAGAATAACAAGAACGTCACAACAATAAGAAGGAAACAATTAGTACACAATAACTCCAAGAATGTAAAACCAACAAGAAGAGAGGATAGTAACGAGAAGGCAACAACAAGAACAATAAGAATGCAACAACAAGAACAATTGAAATACAAAGTTATGAAATAATTACGTAGGCAACTATATGGAACATTAAACATCTCATACACGCTACATACCTCCATATCTCGCTTTGGGTGTACATAATTCGTGAACACCTCCATTAATTATGTTCTTTACCTGCAACCTCATTTACAAATATTAAAAAAGTGTAAAAAGGTATTCACAAACAAAAAGGTTAAATGGAGCTTGCCTCATTCTTAATTGTTCTAAATTGTTGGCCATATCCCCATTTATACATTATTTTAGACCAATATGGAGCATGGAGCTTGCCTTTAAGAAAAACAAGAACAGAAGTTTATATCATAAAACAAGAACAAAAAAAAAAGAAAAATAACTTATTCAGTAACCTTACCAATCTAATAGACGTTCTTACCAATCAAATAGACCAACATAAAGCTCATTTCTTCGTGAACATCTTTTTATACGTCGACTTGTCAACCAATATTGTTTTATATACATCTTCGTTGCAAAGCCAAAATAGACTATTGTGGTATAAATGCATCTATTAGAACTGACAAGTATGAATGTGAAATAGCGATAAATGAAAGAGAGAGAGAGAGAGAGAGAGAGAGTTTACCGTTCTTCTTGAGATTTAAATGCTTTGTTAACCAAAAGGCACCCATCCCACAATCGGTGAGATATCAAACAACTTACCGAAAAATGAAGACGACAAAAATAAAGATGACATAGAGAACAACAAACACCAATATACCATATATACGACAACCAATAAGAAGAAGATGAAGAACATCACTAACAATAACAACAGAAACAATATTAACAAAGAGAAGGCACCAAGAAGAAAAACAAGAAGAACTACAACAACAGGTCAAGAACAACGAGTAGACAACACAACAACATTAAGAATGTAAACATTAATAGAAGTTAATAACAATGGGAATGCAATTAAAATAACGAGAAAGCAACAAAAACAACAACAATAACAATAAGATTGTGATTACCAAAAAACCCGTAATTACTATAACAACAACAATGAGATTGCAATAACCAAAATCAATAGCTAGAAAACAAATATTACAAGTCACTAACAATGAAAAAACAACAAAAAAAACAAGATTAAAACCAATAGTTAGAAAACAATAATGAGAAAGAAAACTAATATAACAACGAAGATAACAAAAAGAAGAACATCAGCAAGTACAAGAAGTCAACAACAAAAATAATAACGAAAATGCAACAATAACAAAGACAACAACAAGAATGCCACAATGAGAATTCAATAACTAAAATAAGAAGTATATGAAGAAGAACATCCTCAACAATAACAATAACAACAACAAAAACAATATTAATAAAGAGAAAGCACCAAGAAGAAAAACGAGAAGAATATTTACAACACAGATCAAGAACGAGAAGGCAAACACAACAACAATAAGAACATAAACATGTATAGATGGCAACAAGAAAAATAACAATGAGAAGGCAATTAAAACAATGAGAAAACAACAAAAATAATAAAGGCGACAAAAAATAACAGCAACAATAAGACCGTGATAACCAAAACAACCACAATTACTATAACAACAATGAGAATTCAATAACTAAAATCAATAGTTATAAAACAATAATGAGAAAGCTAGAGCGGATTATATACGAGTACCTTCACTTAAAGTCTCCTCCCTTGGGAGACATTCTGGCCCAATAGTTCGACCTGCCCAGAAAAATTGTCGGCCTACTCAAATACTCCTCCAAAGGCCCATTGCTAACTACGCGTCGATATGGTAGGATACCATAAAGACTCGCCTTAAGAAGCAGAATAATGGAACAACATTCCATTAGCGGACTCTGGCCTTTGTTCCCCCTGTGTGACTACACAAGGACAGGCTGGCTAGGAACAAAGCAAACAAAAATAACAACGAAAATGCAACAATAACACAACAATGACAAAAACTTAACAACAACGAGAATGCCACAAGAAAACAACCACAATTTTAATAACAATGAGAATGCAATAACAACAAGAAAAAATAATGAGGAGAAGGCAACAACAAGGCAACAACGACAACAAAGAAAAAATAACATGAATACGACAACAAAGAGAATGCAATAACAAGTCAACAACAACAAGAAGGTTAAAATTAAAACAAAAATGAGAAGAAGGCAATGAAAAAATGAGTGAGCAACAAGTACAACGACAATGTTAAGAAGAACAACAAGAACGCCACAATCATAAAAAAAATGAGAAGAAAACAATTAGAAGACAATTACAATGTGAAAGCAAAAAAAAAAAACAACGATGACAACAACAATAACAAGGAGAACGCCATAAGCAAAATAACAACAATCATTATAACAATAACAATGAAAATGCAATAACAAGAAGACAACAGTGACGAGACAATAACAACAAGAACAATGCATCAACGAGAAAATACTGATAACAACGAAAAACAAAGAGAATGAAACAAATACAACTAACAATTAGAATGCAACAACGACTAGATGCAATGACAATTAGAACGCAACAATAAAAATTTATATTATTAATTCATTATCTCCTCAATGCAATCATTATACCAACAAAAAACAAAAGAATAAAACGAGAAGGCAACAACGACAACAAAGAAAAAATAACATGAATACGACAACAAAGAGAATGCAATAACAAGTCAACAACAACAAGAAGGTTAAAATTAAAAACAAAAATGAGAAGACGACAATGAAAAAATGAGTGAGCAACAAGTACAACGACAATGTTAAGAAGAACAAGAATGCCACAATCATTAAAAAAAAAAAAAAAAAAAACAATTAGAAGACAATTACAACGTGAAAGCAACAAAAACAACAACGATAACAACAACAATAACAAGGAGAACGCCATAAGAAAAATAACCACAATCATTATAACAACAACAATGAAAATGCAATAACAAGACAACAACAACGAGACAATAACAGCAAGAACAATGCAACAATGAGAAAATACTGACAACAACGAAAAACAAAGAGAATGAAACAATTACAACTAACAATGAGAATGCAACAACGACTAGATGCAATGACAACGAGAACGCAACAATAAAAATTTATATTATTAATTCATTATCTCCTCAATATAATCATTATACCAACAAAAAACAAAAAAATAAAGAAACTCTATGAAATACTAAGGCGGCAACCTTATAGACCAATAATGATAAAAAACATACACAAGCTAACAACATTAACAACAATATAAATATAGAGAAAGAAACACGAACGCTATAGATAAGACAACCACCATACAACAAAAAAATGGCAACAACAATAAGAACAGGAGGAATAAAAATAGCAAAAACAATAATCAAAATAATAATAATAATAACATTAAAATGAGAGTCACCAAGATGAAGAATAATAACATTACAATGAGAACACATCAAGAAGAAGAATAAGAAGAAGGCACCTAGAAGTAGAATGACAAGAAGGACAAGCCAACAACAATAACAACAAATAACAACAAAAAACATCGAAAAGGCAACATTGACTAGAAAGCCAATAACAACAACAAAAAACAATGAGAATGCAACAAAAATAACAAACAGAACATCAATAACTGCAACGACACCGAGAACACATATTAAAATAACAAATAACAAAGACGACAACAATGAGAATGAGAATGGAACAAAAACAAGAAGACAACATTGACTAGAAAGCCAAAAACATAAATAACAACAACAACAAAGCCTTATTCCCAAAATAATTTGAGGTTGCCTAACCTGAATCTTCATATATCATCTTGAAGGCAACATTATTGATTAGAAAGCCAAAAACAACAAAAAAAACATCGAGAAGGCAACATTGACTAGAAAGCCAATAGCAACAACAAAAAACAATGAGAAGGCCAAAAAAAAAAAAAAAAAAAGCAATAACAACTGCAACGACACCGAGAATGCATATAAAAACAACAAAGACGACAACAATAACAACAACAACGAGAACGGCACAACAATAATACGAAGACACAACGAGAACGGCACAACAATAATACGAAGACACGTGCAATAAAAAGAATGAGAACGAGAACAAGAACAAATTAAATGCAACAACAACGACGAGAAGGTAACAAGATGAAGAATGCAATACCAACAACGAGAAAGCAATAACATACATGAGGCAGCAACAATATAAGTAAGACAACCATAATATTAACATAGAGAAGCCGCAACGACTAAGAAAACCTAAGAATTAGGTAAAACACAACTGGTGCAACAAGAATAATATAACGAGACGCCAACAAGAAGAATAAAAAGACATCATCAACAATAATAACAACAAAAGTAACATTAACTATGAGAAAGCACAATAATATATAATTGGTAAAGAGTATGAAATAATAGAAAAGGCTAAAAGGCAAGTGAGGAATCAATAAAATAAAGTGCATAAACAATTACTAAACAACTAAGCAAGTTATTAATAACATTGTAGAGAGACACAAAAATTTATAATTGGTGAAGAATATGATCAAGGAAGTTATGCAAAAAGACAAATATATCATAGAGGGTAATAAATCAATGGAGGAGATAGTGGATAGAGAGGGGATTTTTCAACATAAATGAGGAACAAAGGACAGGACAAAATCAACGGCGATTAGATAAGCTTCAATGCTTATATTGATAATGATGAAAGATGGTAGGAGAAGAAGAAGAAGAAGAAGAAGAGAAGAAGAACATAAGAAGGAAAAGGAGATGGTGAGGAGTAGGAAAAGAAGAAGAAGAAGAAGAAGGGGAAAAGAGGAGGAAAAGGAACGTGCAAGTGTGAGGGAAACACGAGGAAAAACAAAGCTTACACGAAAGAATAAAAACAGTTAAAGAAACAAAAACATGAGAATCAAAAAGAAGAAACTGGAAGAGAAATGATGGCAAAGAAAAATGAGATTTTAAGAATGACTTGGAAAGAAGTAAGAAGAATCGAAAGAAGTTGCTAGAGAGAATTAAAGAACAAGATAATTTCGAGAAAATTGGCGGAAATAATAATCAAGGAAATGGTGAAAACGAGAAAATATAGAACATGGAAAAGGTTTGAAATGACAAATTAATGGAGATAGGGTGAGAGTCATCAAGAATGTGAAATTTCAACCAAAAGTGGGGAGAAAGAGAGGAATAGCATTAACGGTGTTGGAAAAAGCTTAAGTTAGAGTATTGATGAATGAAAAGGGATGGCAAAGAATAAATAATTGAACATTTTCTTATGAAACAACTACGGGCAAGTCATGAAAAAGAGTCTATTAGCTACATCAGAAAAAATTAAGAACAACACCTAAAATGGAGCTAAGTGAGGTAGCAAATGAATTGAGCCACATTAGAGAAAGATAAAAAGAATGAGCCACAAAAACAATGGGTAAAAAATGGATAAAATGATAAGGAATAATAGTCTTATGTAAGAGAAGAGCTCAACAAGAAGCAGAATAGAAGCATATGTACTTTGAGGGATATTAATAACATGAGGAGGATATAATTCTAGGAAAAGTGTAAGATTGTGAAAGATATGGTGCTTATAAAGGAGGGAGCAATAAAAGTAGTGAGAAGAAAAGAGATGTCAAAGAGCTATAATGAAAAATAAAAATAAAAAATAAAAGCTCACAAGAGAAACTCAAGAAAGGGTAGAGAGATTAGAGGGAAGGATCAAAAAAAAAAAACGAAGAAAAACAACATGAGAAAAGGCAAAGAGGCCAAGAAAAACTAAAGAAGCAAGAAGATCCTTCTAATCATGAGTGTGAAAGAGGAGAAATATGAGTTAGAGAGCAAGAGAAAATACGATCAAAAGCTTAAACTGAAAGAAAGAAGCACTATCAAAGAAAAAGCCACTGGAAAATAATGGCAAAAATAAGGATCTTGATGAATGGTTTGGAAAAAGCAAACAAGAAGAAACAATGAGCCAAACTGGCACAGAAAAAAGAGAAATCGGTGGAAGTATGAAAAGGAAAGTGATTAACACACCGGAGAAAGCAAGTGACAATTTGCTGAGGGAAATTGCTAAGGAGGCCTTAAAGAAGGGAAATTTTCCTTGTAAGTAAGTGGGGGAGAAGGTAGAGGACCGTCAATGGGCAATATAGATGATAAAAAAGGGATAGAGAAGGAAAATTCATTGACAACACTCTTTAAGATTGTGTTCTTTCGCTAATTACGTGTGAATGGCCTCGGAAAAATTAGTGTACATATTTTTAATGAAGGGGGTACGAAGTTAGTGAAATACGAAATCATGATTTTTTATTTTTTTTTTACAAAATTAGAAGGAAAAAAGGTAAGACGGGGTCTGCTTGTATTTGCAGCTACAGTCTCTCGTGTCTAAGGAAGTTGAGGAACAAGTGGTACTTGGTAAAAAACCAAGACAGTCCGGTTATATGTATTTACAGCAACTGTTTGATGTTAACTTGAATTTACGAGAATCAGGTCAAGAATTACAAATTAAGCAGAATATACGATACCAGTTTAATGCAGCATACTAGCAAAATAGCACTTGAAGGGAAAGCCTTTAAGAAACACGAATAGACACAAACATTAGCAAAATAAAACTTGAGGTGAGAGCCTTAATAGACAAGTTTAAACAACAACCATATAAACAAACAGCGTGGAAAGAAAAATTATTAAAAGATTGGGCCCTTATCACTAAAACAGCCTATGAGTTAAGAATCACATTATACTAGTTAACCAACAAGTAAACCAACAAACAAATGAAGAATTTGAAATTCATGAATATAGCAAAGATGAACGAGAAATCTTACTTGCGGAGGCTGCTTTATATTCTTCATAATAGACACGAAAGTTGCTAAATTTGTCTATAAGACATAGACTCCCGCCTCATTAAAGGTAAAGCTGCTATATGGTATAAAGCATTAGAACATTGCATGACAAAGAAGAAATTTTGAAATATTGAAAGTTAAAGTGTCATAATGTTCAAATGAAGGACTCACTTAAACAATGATAAACTTGTCGTTCTTTATTTTTTAAAGACATGAAAAGTTCGTTATCGTAAATGTTCTACGCAGAGGGGATCCAGGAATTAATTATTAGAGTGGGTACACATTTACGATTCAGAACACTTCATAAGAATTAATAATGTCAGTAAAGAGACCCGAACTAGAGACCAAAAGGTAAAAAAAAAAACTCTCATATTTCCACTGGGTAGGCAAGTTGGTTTGTAAATCTGCGCACTTTCAATGTATATATAGGAAAAAGTGTATAAATACTTCAAAAGAAAATCCTACTACATGTGAAATTCATTGGGTGCACCGGCACCCACCCTAGAAAGGGTGGATCCGCCCCTGGTTCTAAGTACCTGATTTGAGAATAAAGCTCATGACATCTAGGTAATAGAAGATCATTCACATAATAAGGAAATAGTAGCAGTTACCGGTTGCAAGAAAAAACTGGAGCAGATTAATAACCAACCAAATCTGAAGTCAATAATTTAATTTGTCGGTTATAACCATACAAATTTTGCTTCTATGAGTATCAAAACAAAAAGATAGTCCAAAAAATAGGTGGATTCTTCTCTTTACATAATTATAGCATACTGCTTGGAGCAGATTATAACCAATCTGAAGTAATAATTAATTTGTCGGTATAACCATACAAATTTTGCTTCTATGAGTATCAAAACACAAAAGATAATCCAAAAAATAGGTGGATTCTTCTCTTTACATAACTAGGCTTGACATCTCAAAGTTATGTACTGTTAAGGGATAATTTGTTGGTCTGGCCTAAGTTGTCACTAAGTCTTCATTAATACTAAACTCTAGTTAGAGGGAAGATATATCTTCATTCTAAGTTCACCTTATTGAACTCGTGTCGAATACGAGTAAAGTACAAAAAGGCAAAATATCACTAGAACAAAAGTTGGTCACTCCACAACACCAAAACATCTACACTGTAATCAAGCAATTCAATAATATTTCAAAAAATCATCCATAGAACAATGGCGGGCTTCAACAATCCGAGCCCGCCATAGTTGAAGCCAGAAATTCTAATCTCATCACCTTAACTCCAACTACCCCGTCAATTTACTCAACATGGTAATCAAAACTTATGGAAGTGCAGCCGTTTGGATGATGTGCAAGAATTGTTCGATGAAATGTCTATTAGAGATGGAGGGTCTTGGAAAGCTATGATTACGGGTTGTTTGGATGATGCACGAGAACACGTTCGATGAAATGGATGCCTCTCTCATACTTCTATGGACTGGACCACTGAAAAAGGTCTAATTTCGATAGCATGGAGAATCCTAGGCTGATTTCAGAGATAGTGCAAGGGCTTAGTGACAAAGGGGACAATGAAAAAGTAGAAGCCTATGTTAATTCACTGAAGAGGGTGCTTCCAGCAAGTAATAAACAGATCCAGACCTTGGTTAAAGCAAGTGTAAGGCTCCCCGGAATGAGATGGAAGGAACTTTAAGGAGCCTAGCCATAATTTTGATATTGTATTCTATAGATAAACTTGGGATATGAACACAAACACAAACACAGTCATATACACCGAAAGTTCAAACTTTTTTTCGGGAAATCATTATCACAAAATTTACCAAACATTGAACATATTTTCCGAATCATTTCCTTATGATTTACCAAAACTACTGAAAATTGATTCATTTCATTTTTCCAGAAAATATTTTCAGGAAAATAATTTTCGTGAAACAAACGGAGCCTAAGTTAAGTTCCATAACTCAAATGCAAAAAATGAGCAACTTGCAAAAAGGAGTTCAAAGGAAATCCAAACAGTAAAGCTCGGCCTCAATTAATAAAAGCATACAGTATATTGTTGCAAATGGAATCTACAAAAACCAAACTACATACATATTCAATTCAGAAGTCAGGCTTACACAGAGTTACATGGATGAAGAACCATCCCTAGGTAGAACAAGAAATCAAATGCTTGTTTTGTTAATTTTATATATCCAAGGTTCTTTAGAAGTTCATGTGTCAGTTCCGTAAACCGTATTTACACACATCATCGACCACCAATCAGAGAAACAGTACAAATCTAAGCACCATATTGAACTCTTGGTAGTAAAGTATATCTACACTCCTCTACTAAACAGGTTGTCATCATTTCTACTCTAAATGAGCCACTGAACCATTAAATTTGTGAGACTACAAAATCCAGGGAGATAAAAAATATTTCAATACCAAGTTTTCAAAACAGCTACATCCCCCAATATATTAGCCCTAATACATAAGTCCTCATGGTAATGTGTTGCAATGCAAATGTTAAGCAGGCTTACAAAGGGGTCAGTCGAACCTCCTTGTCTTTTGAAAATTGACATTTTATCACCCCGGTAATTAGAAAAAAAAAAAAAAAAAACTTTTAGCACTAAAATAAATCCATTTAAACCCCATTTACTTTTAAGAACAAATAAGACTAAGTTGTAATGTTTATCCCTTCTAGTAAAATTCATATTTTATTACTGTCAACAATTTCTGGCTTCGCCGTGGATGGCTGGAAGTTAGCATGAAATCTTTTGTCTTTCAAATTTTAAGACAAATTCACTCCATGGCTGACCAATTCCTTAACAATATTGCAGAAGGTGGTATCGTACGGGAAGTAGTTTTGCCACTCTCCAGGACATCTGTTTAAGGTTACATGAAGGTCACAAGATCTACAGTTATTCATCATAAATTACAAAAGTGACTCTCTATGTAAACACTTAGCGAAAATGTCTAATTTGTCTATTGGTTAAACACATCCCATGAAACTGGTAATTTATGGGCAACATCCCTTAGCTTTCACCATATCAATAGTACTTCAGACATGTTTACCTAGAAAGCATGTTCCGTTACTCATGTTTGTGATGCAGAAAAATAGCTCGGAATAGAGGCAAGACAATTCTTATGGTAGAAATCTCTCACGTGGAGGATCTGATGGTATAAATGGATAACATATACATAGTTTAGTAACTATAGTTTTCTAAATGTAAATTCATCATGCAAAAGTTTGTTTTGTCATGGCACGAGAAAAAATGAAAGAAATATATACTAAGAACTCATGTGTAACGCACTGTAACCAGCCTTTTGAAAAATTCCTTCTCAGTTCTCTCCCTCTCTAACTTTTTCCTCCTCTCAAGATAGACTCTTTGCATCTCTAGAGATTTTCAATATTTCCAGTAGACTGTTGGTCAATTTTACTATAAATAGGAAAATTTATAGAGCCAAGTAACAAGACCAGAAAATGGGGGGAAAATCATGAATATTATTCACTCAAGAAATAAGAAATGGATAATAATGCACGTACTCTTCTATTGTAATCCCCAAATTTTTAAAATGATTATAAAGAAGAAGAAAGATAAATAGAGGGAAGTATCATCATGGATGTACTCTCTCCGTCCCACTTTAATTTACAAAAATTTTCATTTTAGGTGTCCCACTTTAATCTACAAAATCCCAAAGTAGAAACTTTTTGATACTTTTTAAATAATGAGACCCACTTGTCATACTCACATCTATTACCCTCTTACTATTCTCTACCCCACTTTCTCTCCTACCCAACTATTTACACTCACAACACATCGCCTTTTCAACATTTTTCTTAATTATTGTACCCAAACTTATTTTTGTAAATTAAAGTAGGACGGAAGGAGTATATCACATTTTCTGTTAGACAAACAGCAATTTTAGCAAGAAAAGCCCCAGCATCATTTAGATCGCAGAACAAACATTCTCTCTCAAGATAATGCTTCTAATGTACTCAGAATTTAAATGATGATAGAAGACAGATAAATAGAGAATCGTCATGGATGTATATCACAATTTTGTTAGACGAAAATCAATCTTAGCAAGAAGGCATTAATATCATTTAGATTGAAGAACAAATATTATGTCTCAAATTAAAAGTGCTTGCCAACTCACCTTGTCATCTTAAGATGTTATCCCATTGCAACTTTCACCTGTTGGAAGATCTGCATTCCATGAGGATAAATGGATGTCAGGATTTTATACTACCAGGAACTAGATGAACAAGACAACTAATATGGAACAGTGAAATATTAAGAGACCAACCAGAATATATGACATAGATTAACATACTATATTTCCCATAATTCCTCTCCCAGTTTACATCAGTATGAACTCAGTTTCAAATTTTGTAGATAACTTTCTTTATAGAGGAAAAAATTGTCATCCAAGAAACATTTCACATCAGACTAGGGAGAGCACACAATTGTCTTCGTCTCAATGTTAATAAGAGAGATTTTTGCCAATAACTTCAATGAGAGTGCAAATTTCAAAAAGAAAAATCACAAAATAATAAACAAGATTATGTACAATACCCAAATCACCAACAACCATCTAAATCACTATTTAAATAACATAATATCATAACAGGTGACACATTTTCTCTGCAAATAACTTCAACAGAAGTGAACGAAAGAAAAATGAAAAAATAAGAAACAAGATTATGTACAAAACCCCAAATCACCAATAACATGGGTTTATATGACTACGCAGGAAATATTAATCAAAATGTATGATCATAACAAGTAATAAGTTTCCAGAGAGAAAAGAGAGAGAGAGAGAGAGAGATTGTCAAGTAATACAACATGAGTGCAATTTTCCAATTCAAAAATCAAAAAATATTGAACAGCAATCTGTTTGAAACCCAAATCACCAACAACCATTTATATTACTAGTATTTGAATAACATGAGTTTGTATGAATCAGTAGAGAAATTAATCAAAATGTATGACAGGTGATAAATTTTCAAGAAGAGATTCGGCAAGTAACTTAAACGGAATTGAAAAATGTCTCAAAACTTTTCATTACCTGTGAGTGGTAGAACTGGAACTGAAACCTAACGCCGATCATTTGCAATTACCAACAATTTTGGATAATAGAGAAAAAGGGAGAAATAGAGAGCTGATTCAGGGGCGAAACGACGAACAAGGGCAAACGCGTTCGATTATGAAGGAGCTGATTCATGAGTTTGTAACATTGATGTTTGATTTTTGACCGTTGCGGAGTCATTTTGAAAATGAAATTTTTTTGACCGTTGTAAGAAATTGATGAGCCATGAGATTTAGGGCTCCAATTTACACAAACGGTCATGAAAATCAAATTGTTTCTCTGGTAGAAGTCGATTGTAAGAATTTAATCTGGACTAATTTTGTTGTGAAAATAATGAAAAAAGAAAAAGAAAAATAGTGTGGGTGTAGATGGTGGGGAAGAGGGAGACGTGTAGTGCTAACTACAGTAATTAACTTCAGTTTAGACGGAACATAGGGTTAGGGGTCCCCTTGAACTCTTAGTAATAACACTTTACCCCTATATTTTGTAAAAAGAAAAATGATAACTTTGACCCCTTAAATTTTCGATTAAAATAACCATTTTCCTTTCATACTTTAATTGGAAAAAAAATGAATTTAAAATATTATCCTCATTATAGTTTGAAATATATATAATGTATAATCCAAACAGCCAAAAATCTCACAAAAAACGCGTTTTTTCTTTCTAAGTTTTTTTTAAAAAAAACGTGTTTTCGACATGCTAGTGTTAATGTAAAAAAGTGACGGTGTAAAGAGTGTCAGTGTCAAAAAATGCTAGTTTTAAAGTAAAAAAAGTGTCAGTGTTGGTGTAAAAAAGTGTCAATACAAGTGCATTTATTATTAAGTGTTAGTGTAAAAAAGTGTCACTGTAAAGAGTGTCAATAGAGTCAATGTATCATGTATGTATGCTTAAGTGCTAGCGGCAAAAACTGATTTTTCCTTAGTTAAGAAAACGCGTTTTATAATAAGACCAACTCATCCAAACATTAGAAGACAAATTTAAATGAACTATTTTGTTTTAAAAAAAAAAGATGATGCGTTCACTATAAAAACTACCACTCTGTCTTAAATAAATACTCTTAACTTTATTTTTATGAAAAGTATTTATTTTGGGGCGGACCCCTGTGACACCGTCTCACAGCCACGGGCCACCCTACCCACTTGCCCAGCTCATTGTGACCCGCCTCTTCACAAGCTGCCACATGTCAAACTCGCAAGCCATTTCTTGCCGCGTGCGCACTACACCACGCCACATGGCGCTTTTTAGAAAAGAGAAAACCTCTAACAACTTTAAAATGTGCTCCATTCGTCTCGGATAAAGGTTCCTAGTTTGACTTTGCACGCTTATTAAGAAATCAAGTGAAAAACAAATAAAAATTGGTCAACAAAAGTAGGGAGGTGAGGATATAATTGTCTTAAACACTATTCATAAAGCAAAGGAGTGAGAATGAAGTTAGCTAAGTATTGGTTGTTTTTTTTTTTAATAAATGGACTTTTTGAGGATAGATTCTCCTAGCACTATTCATATTTTTTCCATTTATAGAATAAAATAACTAAAAACCTTAAACTGTGATAAACCAAAAAGGAAAGTAAGAACTTTAAACTGGGACGGAGGTAGCAACATTTTGAGATTTTGAAGTCGAAGAAAAAAAAACTGAAAACACCGTTGTGTTCGTCTCAACGAGACAAATCAAATTAGATAGGTCATGATATAGTTTTAAATTAGTTTTTTAAAATCATATTTTTTAACACACAAAAAAATTGAGGTGCTCATCGCCTGAAATGTAACACTTTTTATGAAAAATGTAACAGTCTAGTCTTGAGAAAGTAACAATTTTATTGTAAAATGTAACAGTAGTTTTGAAGAAAATATAAAATAGTTTGATAGTTTTTTTGTTAGAAAAAGTAGAAATTGAGATGTAACAGAGTATATATGTGATATAATTTGTTATATAGATGTATGTAACAGTTTGTATAGAGTAAAATTTAGTTTTTTTTTCTTTAAAATACATTAGAATTTTCCACAAATGAAATAGTTTGTTATACTATCAAATGTAATAGTTTGATAGTTGCCCTCCCTTCCAACTTTTTTTTCCCTCTAATTTTTTTCTCATCAAAAAATGTAAATTTTACAATAAAAAACACAATATTTTCTTCTGAAATGTAATACTTTTTATTCATAAATGTAAAATTTTGCAAAAAATGGATTAAAGATTACATAAGATTAACTATAAAACTAATTATTTTATAAAAAAAGGAATGTAACTTTTTTTCCTCAATTGTAACAGTTTTTATTTTGAAATGTAACATTTCTTTCAAAAATGTAACAGTTTTCATTTTGAAATGTAACCATAAGTTTGCACAAAAGGTATTGATGATAAATAAGATTTACTGCAAATACTATTATTACATTTTATTATAAAAACTGTTACATTCATTTGTAAAAAAAAAATGGTAAAACAATTAATAATTTATCGATTACAAAAATTTGAATGTAATAGGAATTCTGTAATGTAACATACTCCCTCCGTCCCAAAACACCTTGCACACATTTCCTTTTTTTGGTGTCCCGTTGATAAGTCCCCTTTCCTAAAATATTCAAAAAATATTGTTTTTCTATTCTCTCTACCCCACTTGTCATACTCACACACACCTACTTTTGGGCCCCACTTGTAAATCCCACTTAACTTATTATACTCACAACTTCTTTTCCACTCACAATACTTTTGAATATATATTGTATACTCATTCCTTAATTTTCGTGCATCCTCAAAAGTGTGCAATGTGTTTTGGGACGGAGGGAGTAGTAGTTTTGCCCCCCCCCCCCCCCAAAAAAAATTGTGGAAAAATATTATTGGTAAATCACTTATGATTTATCAGTACAAAGGTTGAATGTAATAATTGGAATTCTATATAATGTAACATAGTAGCTGTTAGGATTCATTGTTAGTACACCCACCTTAATTTGATTGATCCATGCCACGTGTCTTTTTATGGACTTTAGGACCGCATGTAATGAAGTTCTACTTTAATTTTTAGATAAGTCCATTTCTAGATTTTTAGTTGTCTAGGCTGAGTATAGTTCGGTTGTATCTTTAGCGGTTTAGTGCTTCAAGCCGTCATCTTGAGACCGCCAGTATGGAGCCCTTCAGTTTTCATCAAACTGCAGTTTGCATGTTTGATGAAACCGCCCATCAAAATCATTTTTCAAACCGCTCCTATGCTTGGTGAAACCGCAGAGCAGTTATTGAAGAAATAAAGATATGTCATTTATTCCTTAGACAAACATTCCCTTTTTGACCGTAAAAGGATGTTGTTATGTCATGTCAAAATAACTCTAAGTTAACTTGGAGTTTCTGCAAGGAATATCGATTTGTCTATCAGTTTGAATTGTTTACCGTTAGTCCTTTCTGCAACAAAGGACAAATGTCAGGTAGTGGTGCAACAACTACCTAGGACTACAAGACAAAACCAAGGACGAAAATGACAGCTCAACCAATGGGATTTCGACAGCACTATACCCTTCAGATTTGATTCAAATCTTTACCCACGGTCATAAGGGTGCTCTGCCTATAAATAGCCTTCATTATTCAACAATGAAGGTTGCTGAGCTTCAAGAGATTCATTCCCAAGTATTCAAGTTTGCTTTGAGATTTAAACCCAGATATAATATCTTCAAACCATCTCCATTGCAAACCCAGTTCTTCATCAAAGCTTCAAGCCTAACAACCGTTCATACTTAGCCTTTACACCGAAAGAATTCCATTGCTCAACCATCATTTAGATACTTAGAGCATTTGATTTCTTTTCACACACACACCCGATTTATATGATCACATAGATTATATACTTCGAAAACACCGGTTGTTATTATAGCTTAGGTTAGACTTATTGTTTAGAGTTTAGATTCATCTTGTAAAACCTCCTCTAAATTAATACAAGTCTCATAGCTATTAGAAAATCCTAGACTAACCATCTAGGTAGAGGACGTAGTTCATTTAAGAACGAACCTCTTCAATTTGTGTGTTGGATCTTTATTTTCTGTCTTGATATTTATCTTTCTTGTTGTGGTCTTGAACTTGTTTCCATATACGAAATGACTTGAAAGATGAATTGTGTTTTCCTTTAAACTTTAAGTTTAACTATTCTGTTGCATCATAGTGTTTTCTCAACCCGAGTCAAACCTCCCAACTCTTTAACTTACATATTTGGCCAAACCGCAAACTCCGCTGTGCATTTTATCAGTTCGGTTCTTGTGCTTTGAACCGCAGTTGGCCAAACTGATAAGTACTCGGTTGATTTTAAGGGTATTTTAGAAAAAGTTTCGGACCGCTATGACCCCCCCCCTCTAGCGGTTCTATACCCTTGTTGCCCTCTGGGACCAACAGTAGCTTTGCAAAAATAAAATAAAATAGTTTGATTGTTCTTTTTATAGAAAGAAACAATTGAAATGCAAATGATTATATGTACATGACTTCTTACACTTTTATTTTTTTTTAATAAAAATTAACATTTACTCTATAAAAACTGTTACATCCATCTGTATAATAAATTATATCATATATATACTCGGTCACATTTCAATTAGTACTTTCTCTAACCAAGAAAACTACCAAACTATTTCATTTTATTGCAAAACTGATATTACTTTTTACAATAAAATTGTTACTTTTTTCAAGATTAAACTGTTACTTTGTCTTAATGTTCATTTTTAAAATAATGGGTCGTTTATTATGAGGCGGATGGAGTAGTTACGTGCACTATGTACATTATATATTTCCCTCCATGAACTTCCATGAACTAAAAGACATTAATAATAGAAAGTAGTGACTCCACTTTTAGTAATTTCAACTCAAATTGTTTTGATTTTCGTTGAGTTTATTGCAAAAGTGGCATGCGTACTTTGTGCAATATATCAATTTGACTCGCGTACTTAATAAACATCAAATGTGACATGCGTACTTATGATTGACAATATTTTTAGACTAATTTTTAACTCCCGTTAAAAACTTAACAGGTCTGTTAATAACTTAACAAAAAATTAGATTAACATTTTTTAAATTGACCCTAAAGTTTTAAATAAACCCCCCTTATCATCATCAACTTCCTCCCTTCCAATGACAAGCCCTTCCAGCGTGGCAGTGGGACCCGACCACGCACAGAAGTTCGCATCAACGTAATATTATTACTCATCACCTCTTCATATATCCCTATCCATACATACTATTTATACTAATTTAGATAAATATATTGTTTTTCAGGGCCTTGACTATTCATCTGGGATTTGGCAATTTGAAGGCTATGCTTATGTACCAAAAGGGACGTCTGGAGTCACGATAATGCAAATCCACGGTGCAAGAGTGGGGGCC